>JAVIAB010000051.1:47115485-47167985 GCA_032433765.1 Megaustenia siamemsis
GTGGTTCAACCATGTTGTCTGTTGTCTCGTGATGTATTCAATAGCTCACAACGTTGCAAGCATTTTTCTTAATTGTTCACTGCTGATATTACCTCTCAAACTGTTTCCTGTCATGCGTTTAAGACAGTCTCTTGTTTCAATAAATGCAATAGTGAAGTTGATTCACATTTTTATAATGATACATTCAGAGCAGTATGGAGTGTATCAAATGAGGAGTGGAGAGTGTAGAAATCGATAAGTGGAGAGTGTAGAAACCGATAAGTGGAGAGTGTAGAAACTGGAGAATTGAGAGTGTAGAAACTGATGAGTGGAGAGTGTAGAAACTGGAGAATGTAGAGTGTAGAAACTGAGGAGTGGAGAGCGTAGAAACTGAGGAGTGGAGAATGTAGAAACTGATGAGTGGAGAGTGTAGAAACTGAAGGGTGGAGAGTGAAGAAACTGATGAGTGGAGAGTGTAGAAACTGATGAGTGGAGAGTGTAGAAATTGATGAGTGGAGATTGTAGAAACAGGAGTGGAGAGTGTAGAAACTGAGGAGTGGAGAGCGTAGAAACTGAGGAGTGGAGAATGTAGAAACTGATGAGTGGAGAGTGTAGAAACTGAAGGGTGGAGAGTGTTGAAACTGAAGTGTGGGGAGTGTAGAAATTGATGAGTGGAGAGTGTAGAAACTGAAGAATGGAGAGTGTAGATACTGATGAGTGGAGAGTGTAGAAACCGATAAGTGGAGAGTGTAGAAACTGATGAGTGGAGAGTGTAGAAACTGGAGAATGGAGAGTGTAGAAACTGGAGAATGGAGAGTGTAGAAACTGAGGAGTGGAGAGTGTAGAAACAGGAGTGGAGAGTGTAGAAACTGATGAATGGAGAGTGTTGAAACTGAGGAGTGGGGAGTGTAGAAACTTATGAGTGGAGAGTGTAGAAACTGAAGGGTGGAGAGTGTAGAAACTGATGAGTGGAGAGTGTAGAAACTGAGGGGTTGAGAGTGTAGAAACTGATGAGTGGAGAGTGTAGAAACTGAGGATTGGAGAGTGTAGAAACTGATGAGTGGAGAGTGTAGAAACTGATGAGTGGAGAGTGTAGAAACTGAAGGGTGGAGAGTATAGAAACTGATGAGTGGAGAATGTAGAAACTGATGAGTGGAGAATGTAGAAACTGAAGGGTGGAGAGTGTAGAAACTGATTAGTGGAGAGTGTAGAAACTGATTAGTGGAGAGTGTAGAGACTGAAGGGTGGAGAGTGTAGAAACTGAAGGGTGGAGAGTGTAGAAACTGATTAGTGGAGAGTGTAGAAACTGATTAGTGGGGAGTGTTGAAACTGATGATTAGAGAGTGAAGGAACTGATGAGTGGAGAGTGGAAGAATTGAGGATTGGAGAGTGTAGAAACTCCAATATGCACATACTTCTTATGAGAGTGCCCGATGAACATTTATGAAGAGACAGCAACAAATTGTTTTATTTTTGTCAGTAAGCTACATGATAATGGAAACCCAATAGCAACCTTAATGTTATAAATTGAATTTGAAAATCAAGGTCAACGTTAATTAAGTCCGTTAATAGTCTTGATGAAGATTGTATTAATCTAATACTACTGCAAATTGAATGAAATCAGTTTCCATTTCAGCGATGGCAGAATCATTTACAAATGCAGAGCGGGAAGTGAGACACTAAACTTATGACAGAAATAAACAAATTCAAAGAGGATTGGACAAAAGCTGTGATTGAAATAAAGGGAAACCTCTGAAAATAATTCCATTACACCCACTTACTTGTATCTCTTCACTGTGATAGGTCAATCCGCGCATCAACCCCGCTCCCTAACCAATCCATAAAAATAGTCACACCTGAAGTTATATTTGGTTGTTGGTTGAACGTGTCTATCTGAAAGTATCCCGCTATTTCTGTTCCCTATAATGTTCTTAGTTATCACTATCTATGGCAACTTACCCCTATATTTATATTCCCTATATGTTCTTAGTTATTAGTGTCTATCTGAACGTATTCCGCTAATTCTATTCTCTATAATGTTCACAGTTATCACTGTCTATCTCAACGAATCCCGCTATTTCTATTCCCCATAATGTTCTTAGTTGTCAGTGTTTTTCTGAACGTGTTTTGCTATTTCTGTTCCCCATAATGTTTTTAGTTGTCAGTGTTTTTTTTTCTGAACGTGTTTTGCTGTTTCTGTTCCCCATAATGTTTTTAGTTGTCAGTGTTTTTTTCTGAACGTGTATTGCTATTTCTGTTCCCCATAATGTTTTTAGTTGTCAGTGTTTTTTTTTCTGAACGTGTTTTGCTGTTTCTGTTCCCCATAATGTTTTTAGTTGTCAGTGTTTTTTTCTGAACGTGTTTTGCTGTTTCTGTTCCCCATAATGTTTTTAGTTGTCAGTGTTTTTTTTTCTGAACGTGTTTTGCTGTTTCTGTTCCCCATAATGTTTTTAGTTGTCAGTGTTTTTTTCTGAACGTGTATTGCTATTTCTATTCCCCATAATAGACTTCCAGTTGGTGCGGCAGGTTAAGAGGGCAGCCTAGTCAAATCAGATCAAAACTGGTGGCATTTTTGCTGTCCGTTCTAACGTATAAAGCCTATTTCCCATAGCATTCATAGTTTCAAGTGTCTATCTGAACGTGTTCCACTTTTTTTTTTTTTTAATGTCCTTAGTTAGCAATGTCTACCTGAATGTATTCTACTATTTCTATTCCCCATAATGTTCTTAGTCTATACAGACCGATAACAGTATCAATTTTAGTGTTCATTTATATTATCTCTCTATGTGTTCATTTCTTTACTGTGAGAATTTATGAAAAATTAGATGAACATTTGGCTAATAATGAATTATTTTCGTTGACAAAGAAAATTGGAAAGATGTTTAAGGGAAACATTGAAGACATCATGGTATGTCAATGAATGTACGCTATAGATGAAGGAGTAGCGTAAATAGATAACATATAGCAGCTTCATCATTTATGTAGGCAACGCTGGTGCATTTTTAAAGAGATAAATGAACAACCCATAGATCAAAGATTAAAACAAAGGGATGCACTAATAGCAGCTTCACATTTCTTGAAGGTAACTTTGGAGGATAAAGTTGATGTCAGTGACATTGTTCAGAGTTGGTGCGCATACGCTTGGATCAAAATATTAACATGGAAAGTAGCTTCCACAAGTAGCTTGTGGAAATTAGAGAAAACCAGCAATGAGAGAGACAAACGAAGTTTTGCTGGTAATACTGCATCCACAGTCTATCATCACAACTACTAATTTACTATATTCCGTTTTATTGTACATCCCCACAGTCGCATGTTTGATTCGTTATCTGATGTATCAAATCATCCACCTTTAACAGACTCGTTCAATAACATTACATAATATACACGTACAATATATTTCAATTGTTTAACCTTTAACCCCATATTTGTGTTTCTCAGCTTTATTATTATTTCACTCGTTGCAGGTCTTTTTCAGGTCTTGTCAACGCCATTTTAGCTTTTGCCTCAGAGAAAACAACAGACAAACGAAAAAAAAAAACTTTTCGAGCATGCCGAAGAAAAGTGAAAATGTCATCTCAAGACACGAGATAAAATCTTGGCATATATACATTATATAAAAAAGGGATTAAAGTCATGAAGTATTATCGTTGACGCTTGCTAGTGCATGGCTGTAGATGTAAACACGTCATGAAACGTTACAGTATTTGCTTCAACATTACACTATTGTCTGGACCGTCCTATTTAGATAATTACCAGTACGCCTTGAGAGTTCTAATCGAAAAAATTCCCCGCGTGACTTGGTCGCAAGTAGTCAAAGATGGACTGCGCTAGTGTACTCAACCTCTCATTTCTGCGACAGATGTTCCCATGATTTGTCTTTAACTGGACAGGCTGGGAAGATCAAAATAGATGAAGAGCTAGAGTCGCAATCAGATTAGGTGCAATCGGAGATTGAGTTTAGAGAGCAGAAAAATATAATAATTGGAGTCGCTTTTTTGAAACGCAGCTACACCATTGGTCAGAGAGTATAAAAACAATTACTATTTGTATTTAGGATAATGCTGACGAAGTTGCGTTGCAGAAATATAAATAAGTGACGATGTTGTTTGTTTGTTGGCATTCATCAGCTTTAGCCTCGAGAGAGACACCTTTAGGCTCGTTTTGGTAACAGGAGTTCAAATTGTGTTCGTACTCTCAACGGTGAAAGGCGAATGAAGAAGATATGTCTCGAATGTAGCAACAACTTTAGTTACAGATGGTTTGAACTACTCGCTAGCAAAAATAAATTCCTCATTAACAATTAGCAAGTAAATAAGTAAAGTAAAATGTTGCTCCACGCCTGCTAAACATACATATGGAGATTGCAGCCGGTTTTTTATTTTTATTTTTCAATGCACCTTTTTTGGGGTATATAGTTTAGTTTAGTCGACGGCGATTTTTCATAATTCATTGCACAGACAGACATTGCACAGACAGACATTGAACAGGCAGACATTGCACAGACAGACATTGCACAGACAGACATTGCACAGACAGACATTGCACAACGAACAGCTCGCAAGTGTTTAGATCCCCTCAGCATGTTCCACCAATATGAAGCACACACTAGCGAAAGCACTGAAGATGGCGTCAGCTCAGATGCACGAACTCAGTAGCACAGGCGAAAATCTTGACCACAACCTCTTACATACATAACTCATACTTCATGTGTGAAAGGTGACAGTGGCTCTTTTTTTCTTTTGTTTCACTTGACCGTGGTCACGGGCCCGTTAACCACACGGGCTAATAATATTCTAGGATGGTATGGTCGGTGTCATAGCAGCGGCGAATTTCACTTGCTAGCAAAATTTGTGCTATCAATTTTTAGTAGCCGGATGAACCCTGGGAAACCTTGTCAGTCCGATCCATCATCACATCACATCAGGGAATTTAACACGGACCCTTCTCATCAGTGTCGAGCGCACCAACCACTCAACCACTGGGTCTATACTTTGGTACTAAAATTAAAATGAACGGTCCAAGGCATGGACATCGCTGTTTTAAGGCATACGCCGTGTCGTTGCATTTAAGTGACAGCTTTGTACAGACCTAAACCAACATGGTCTGCTGCACATGAAGATAGATAAGCGAGAACAGTCTTCACTGTAGAGTTCATGAGAGAGAGAGAGAGAGAGAGAGACAGAGAGACAGAGAAATAAAGAGAACACTCTTCACTAAAGAGTACATGAATGAGAGAGGGAGAAAGGGAACAATCTTTACTAAAGAGTTCAAGAGATAGAACAGTCTTCACTGTAGAGTTCATGAGAGAGAGAGAGAGAGAGAGAGAGAGAGAACCGTCTTCACTGTAGTGTTCATGAGAGAGAGTGAGAGAGAGAGAGAGAACCGTCTTCACTGTAGTGTTCATGAGAGAGAGAGAGAGAGAACAGTCTTCACTGTAGTGTTCATGAGAGAGAGAGAGAGAACAGTCTTCACTGTAGTGTTCATGAGAGAGAGAGAGAACAGTCTTCACTGTAGTGTTCATGAGAGAGAGTGAGAGAGAGAGAGAACCGTCTTCACTGTAGTGTTCATGAGAGAGAGTGACAGAGAGAGAGAGAACCGTCTTCACTGTAGTGTTCATGAGAGAGAGTGAGAGAGAGAGAGAGAACCGTCTTCACTGTAGTGTTCATGAGAGAGAGTGAGAGAGAGAACCGTCTTCACTGTAGTGTTCATGAGAGAGAGTGAGAGAGAGAGAGAGAACCGTCTTCACTGTAGTGTTCATGAGAGAGAGTGAGAGAGAGAAAGAGAACAGTCTTCACTGTAGTGTTCATGAGAGAGAGTGAGAGAGAGAGAGAGAACCGTCTTCACTGTAGTGTTCATGAGAGAGAGTGAGAGAGAGAAAGAGAACAGTCTTCACTGTAGTGTTCATGAGAGAGAGTGAGAGAGAGAGAGAGAACCGTCTTCACTGTAGTGTTCATGAGAGAGAGTGAGAGAGAGAGAGAACAGTCTTCACTGTAGTGTTCATGAGAGAGAGAGAGAGAGAGAGAGAGAGAGAGAACCGTCTTCACTGTAGTGTTCATGAGAGAGAGAGAGAGAGAGAGAGAACAGTCTTCACTGTAGTGTTCATGAGAGAGAGAGAGAGAGAGAGAGAGAACAGTCTTCACTGTAGTGTTTATGAGAGAGAGAGAGAGAGAGAGAAAACAGTCTTCACTGTAGTGTTCATGAGAGAGAGAGAGAGAGAGAGAGAGAGAGAGAGAGAGAGAGAACCGTCTTCACTGTAGTGTTCATGAGAGAGAGAGAGAGAGAACCGTCTTCACTGTAGTGTTCATGAGAGAGAGAGAGAGAGAGAGAGAGAGAGAGAGAACCGTCTTCACTGTAGAGTTCAGGAGAGAGAGAGAGAGCAGTCTTCACTGTAGAGTTCATGAGAGAGAGAGAGAGAGAGAGAGAGAGAGCAGTCTTCCCTGTAGAGTTCATGAGAGACAGAGAACAGTCTTCACTGTAGTGTTCATGAGAGAGAGAGAGCAGTCTTCCCTGTAGAGTTCATGAGAGAGAGAGAGCAGTCTTCACTGTAGAGTTCATGAGAGAGAGAGAGCAGTCTTCACTGTAGAGTTCATGAGAGAGAGAGAGCAGTCTTCACTGTAGAGTTCATGAGAGAGAGAGAGCAGTCTTCACTGTAGAGTTCATGAGAGAGAGAGAGCAGTCTTCACTGTAGAGTTCATGAGAGAGAGAGAGCAGTCTTCACTGTAGAGTTCATGAGAGAGAGAGAGAGCAGTCTTCACTGTAGAGTTCATGAGAGAGAGAGAGAGAGAGAGAGCAGTCTTCCCTGTAGAGTTCATGAGAGAGAGAGAGAGAGAGAGAGAGAGAGAGCAGTCTTCCCTGTAGAGTTCATGAGAGAGAGAGAGCAGTCTTCACTGTAGAGTTCATGAGAGAGAGAGAGAGCAGTCTTCACTGTAGTGTTCATGAGAGAGAGAGAACCGTCTTCACTGTAGAGTTCATGAGAGAGAGAGAGAGCAGTCTTCATTATAGAGTTCATGAGAGACAGAGAACAGTCTTCACTGTAGAGTTCATGAGAGAGAGAGAGAGAGCAGTCTTCACTGTAGAGTTCATGAGAGAGAGAGAGAGAGCAGTCTTCACTGTAGAGTTCATGAGAGAGAGAGAGAGAGCAGTCTTCACTGTAGAGTTCATGAGAGAGAGAGAGAGAGCAGTCTTCACTGTAGAGTTCATGAGAGAGAGAGAGAGCAGTCTTCACTGTAGAGTTCATGAGAGAGAGAGAGAGCAGTCTTCACTGTAGAGTTCATGAGAGAGAGAGCAGTCTTCACTGTAGAGTTCATGAGAGAGAGAGAGAACAGTCTTCACTGTAGAGTTCATGAGAGAGAGAGAGCAGTCTTCATTATAGAGTTCATGAGAGAGAGAGAGAGCAGTCTTCATTATAGAGTTCATGAGAGACAGAGAACAGTCTTCACTGTAGAGTTCATGAGAGAGAGAGAGAGCAGTCTTCACTGTAGAGTTCATGAGAGAGAGATAGAGCAGTCTTCATTATAGAGTTCATGAGAGACAGAGAACAGTCTTCACTGTAGAGTTCATGAGAGAGAGAGAGAGAGCAGTCTTCACTGTAGAGTTCATGAGAGAGAGAGCAGTCTTCACTGTAGAGTTCATGAGAGACAGAGAACAGTCTTCACTGTAGTGTTCATGAGAGAGAGAGAGAGCAGTCTTCACTGTAGAGTTCATGAGAGAGAGAGAGAGCAGTCTTCACTGTAGAGTTCATGAGAGAGAGAGAGAGAGCAGTCTTCACTGTAGTGTTCATGAGAGAGAGAGAGAGAACCGTCTTCACTGTAGAGTTCATGAGAGAGAGAGAGAGAGAGAGAGAGCAGTCTTCACTGTAGTGTTCATGAGAGAGAGAGAGAGAGCAGTCTTCATTGTAGAGTTCATGAGAGACAGAGAACAGTCTTCACTGTAGAGTTCATGAGAGAGAGAGAGAGCAGTCTTCACTGTAGAGTTCATGATGAGAGAGAGAGAACCGTCTTCACTGTAGAGTTCATGAGAGAGAGAGAGAGCAGTCTTCACTGTAGTGTTCATGAGAGAGAGGGAGAGAGAGAGAGCAGTCTTCACTGTAGTGTTCATGAGAGAGAGAGGGAGAGAGAGAGAGAGAACAGTCTTCACTGTAGAGTTCATGAGAAAGGGAGGGGGGGGGGGTGTGAAACAGTCTTCACTGTAGAGTTCATGAGAGAGAGGGAGAGAAAGAGAACAGTCTTCACTGTAGAGTTCATGAGAAAGGGAGGGGGGGGGTGAAACAGTCTTCACTGTAGAGTTCATGAGAGAGAGAGAGAGAGAAAACAGTCTTCACTGTAGTGTTCATGAGAGAGAGGGAGAGAGAGAGAGCACAGTCTTCACTGTAGTGTTCATGAGAGAGAGGGAGAGAGAGAGAGAGAGAGAGAGAACAGTCTTCACTGTAGTGTTCATGAGAGAGAGGGAGAGAGAGAGAGAGAACAGTCTTCACTGTAGTGTTCATGAGTGAGAGGGAGAGAGAGAGAGAACAGTCTTCACTGTAGAGTTCATGAGAAAGGGAGGGGGGGGGGTGAAACAGTCTTCACTGTAGAGTTCATGAGAGAGAGAGAGAGAGAGAGAGAGAGAGAGAACAGTCTTCACTGTAGAGTTCATGAGAAAGGGAGGGGGTGGTGTGAAACAGTCTTCACTGTAGAGTTCATGAGAGAGAGAAAGGGAGAGAGAGAACAGTCTTCACTATAGAGTTCATGAGAGAGAGAGAGAGAACAGTCTTCACTGTAGAGTTCATGAGAGAGAGGGAAATCAGCCTTCACTAAAAAGTTAATGAGAGAGAAAGAGAATGAAAGGGAAAGAGAAATCAGTCTTCGCTGTAGAGGTCACGCTTTGGGGATACCGCTTGAGTTAGTCGATATTCTCATTATAGTAATATTTGTAACAATGTTCATCGGTAGTGCACTGAGGGCATGAAATAGATCATTTTAAAGAGCTGCAAATCTATTTTATAGAAAGTAGTTCTAAAATTATCTAATCTAAAGCAGAATAGCTCAGGCCAAAATAGCATTTCAGAAAATGAAAAATATCTTTTGCAACAAATCTATGTCAATAGAAGTGAGAAAGAGAGTTCATCGGTGCTATATAGAACCAATACTAATTATGGAAGGGAATTATGGACAGTAGACAAACAAATGAAAAGACGATTAGAGGCTACACAGATGGTATTTCTTGTAGTTGAAAGTTCCCTGGGTAGCTAAAAAGACCAATGAGGAAATTCTCAAAGAGGCCAACACAAAATGGGAGCTCCTAAACATCATCATAAAGAAACAATCAACATTTTTCGGGAACATCATGAGAAGAGGAAAGTTGGAATACTTGGTTACAACTGGTAAAATAAAAGGAAAGACAGATCGCGGACGACAAAGAGAGAAAATACTAAATAGCTTGTTGTCTTGGCATGGCAAACAGTCAACAACAGAACTGATACGATGCACTGTAGATAGAAAATTGTGGAAATACATGATTCCCTACGCCAACCGGTATGGCACATGATGATGATGATGATGACTAATCTATTTACTGAAAGGTAATTCTTGAATTACTGTTTTGATGTGTTGTTTCTGCTTGTCGATGAGAGGAGATAAATGTAGTAATGAGGTGTAATCGTTTCTTATATTATTTGTGCTTTTGGGAAAACTAAGAAAAAGTTAACAAATGTTCAGGTGCTCACATCAAATGTAGAAACATGTGAAGGTTACAACTGTTTAGATGCTTCAATGAAAATCAATTCCTAGAAGAGGCATTTAGCATGCCTGTTGTAAAAACATGTTCTTTAAACTTTCAATGAAAGCAAGCATTTATGTTATCATCTATCTATCTATCTATTGACCTTTCGAGCCGTAACCGGCCCATAGGGCGTAGACCAAGATACACCTTCTCCTATATGAATTTTTGTTCTAGCAGTTTTCTTTTAAAGATATTTTATTAAATCTCGCCATCTGTCTCTGTTCTGTGCAAACAGTTCTATCTCATTGAGGGAGCCGATTCCTGCTGCTCTTGCCTCTCTCATCAATGTTCTTCTCAGTGTCTCCCTGGGTCTTCCTCTTTTTCTTTTACCTGTTGTTTCCCATATGAGGGCTTGCTTTGCTATTCGATTATTATCTCTTCTCATCACATGTCCAACGTATGACCATCGTCTTTTCTTTATTACTGAAGATATTAGTGGTTATCATACAGTATGTTATCATACTTATATATATTTGTAAAATGAATGTTTCTGCCATCATTTGTAAATTCTATCTCTTTCACAGCACGGAATGTGATTGATTCCCTTTCATTTTATTCAAAACCTGAACACAGCACGTCAGATGCAGAAACTCCAAAACCAACACTCGTCCGGATTGTACATGAAAGCCCAGTAGCAGGAGCTTGAAGAAATATGTTAAAAAGACATCGATTCAGACCTCCCTGCCACCAGGAGACGAGTGCATTCCTCAATACCATTTCACACGTTGTTGACGGGATTTCGCTCAAGCGCAGGTTTAACGTAGTAACCAAACAACGCGAGTAAATGCTGTTAATGGGTGTCTCTGTGGTGAATTTTTGAGAGATTTGATCAGTGGGAACTTTTGTGCCGGTAACACTGGAACGACAGTAATCTTGAAAGATGAACCGTGAGTGTTCTTTACACGACATGACTGAAAACGAAGTGCGCCGTTACGTGAATCTATTAAATGTAATTGATTTGTTCTTCATGAAATCAGTGTCGTGGTGTATTTGTCTAAAGTTAAACATAGAAAGGTTAAACGATTCATTCTATACAATTCAAAACTATAATAATGAACTTTGAAAAGGCGGTTGGAAAATATATTCTGATATACAAAGATATAAAATTGGAATAATTAATTATTTAATAATGAATAAGCGCTTACTTTTTGTGTTGACATCTGGTATGTAGTTGTTACTTATCACTAATATAGTTACATTTAGCACAGTACTTTTGTGAAATCTATTACGTCAAATCATGTACTGCTAAACACTCACATGTGGCCGTGCACTAGGCCCATGTTTTCTTTACTCCTTTGTTTATCTGTTTTTACAGATGGTGATATAATAGCTTGAGCATTGTATCCGTCCGGTTCAAGAAGTCGACCCTTCAACAAATTCCCCGCTTCATAAACACTGTATGTAACTGTTTTATAGTGTTGTATGTGACAAGTTGTTAAGATTGATTCATTAATTCTTGTCTCTAAAAAAAATACACTGTTTTCAGATGGATTCCTATGTCGGCTGTGGCGTTTACCAGTTCATTAATAATTCCCCGTTCCATTTGAAGTGATGGAGTTTAGACTTAGACAATGAGTTGTCACTTTATTGTTGATTATTTTCTTCTAAAATATTCTAACCTTAATTTACATCACACATTATAGACAGAGGAAGATAGATGTGTATCAGTTAGAATACGCTTGTGGACAATGGCATTTAAACACCTACAGCTTCCTCTTCTCATGATTACTTTCTTTGTGTGTGTGAGCAAATGTTCTTTTTTGTTGCTCATTATTTGGATTGTTTTATAATTATAATGTGGGTTTAAAACAATATTTCTTGTAAAAATAATTATTTGTAACTCTGCGAGAAACAAGAAAAATCACTAATGCATTAAAAAAAAAGTAGCAGGTAGTGAACTGATCTGCTGAGAACAAGTAGCTGAGGTCGAGTGTTGAAAGACGGCTTTTACATGGAAGGAAGACCATTTTTCGTATAAATAAAATGCGCTGACAACATTATCCAACAATGTGAACAAGTATAGGCTTCCTCTGCGCCTTGCTAGGCGTATTGGGAATATGGCGTTAGTGACGTTATTTTTCTATGACCACGGCATATTTGTGAGTGATGTGTTCGGTATCACGCCAGGCCGCCTTTACTTCCCAGAAAAAACTTCTGGTACCCATTTATAGAAGCTGGGTGAACCTCGGAGCCTTGTTAGTCCGAAAAAAATCCCCCTCTGCTGGGGGATCGAACCCGGTCCCTTCTGGTCAGGAACATGTAACATGTACCGATAGCGAAAAGTGTTTTCACTAATGCTATATTCCCTCTACACTCGTGGCTTCACGCAGAATTTTCTTGTTTCCTCTTTTCACGTTTCATCATCTTGTGTTGTGTCAGCATCCAATGTTGGATACCATGGAGCGCCATCTCACTTGCCTGTATTGACCGTCAGGTATCCACCTGTCCATCTCTTGATATTGTCAGACCAATTTTAACGGCGCTACCGCTTTCTCTTGTCTGTATCCGCTGTCGGGTACCCACCTGTCCATCTCTTAATGTTGTCAGACCACTTTTAGCAGCGCTACCGCTTTCTCTTGTCTGTATCCGCTGTCAGGTATCCACCTGTCCATCTCTTGATGTTGTCAGACCACTTTTAGCAGCGCTACCGCTTTCTCTTGTCTGTATTGACCGTCAGGTATCCACCTGTCCATCTCTTGATATTGTCAGACCAATTTTAACGGCGCTACCGCTTTCTCTTGTCTGTATCCGCTGTCGGGTACCCACCTGTCCATCTCTTGATGTTGTCAGACCACTTTTAGCAGCGCTACCGCTTTCTCTTGTCTGTATCCGCTGTCAGGTATCCACCTGTCCATCTCTTGATGTTGTCAGACCACTTTTAGCAGCGCTACCGCTTTCTCTTGTCTGTATTGGCTGTCGAGTATCCACCTGTCCATCTCTTGATGTTGTCAGACCACTTTTAGCGACGCGACCGCTTTCTCTTGTCTGTATTGGCTGTCGAGTATCCACCTGTCCATCTCTTGATGTTGTCAGACCACTTTTAGCGACGCGACCGCTTTCCCTTGTCTGTATTGGCTGTCGAGTATCCACCTGTCCATCTCTTGATGTTGTCAGACCACTTTTAGCGACGCGACCGCTTTCCCTTGTCTGTATTGGCTATCAGTTATCCTCCTGTCCATCTCTTGATGTTGTCAGACCACTTTGCCTCTCTCTTTACCTTGTATTTTCCCTTCCATGAGACTTGCATGAGGTTTTTGTGTGAAAAAAGATATATCTCTATTGCTAGAGTTGAGTTAATTATTTCTTCATTTTCAACTGCTTCAAAACGTCATTCTATGTTTCTTATTTGCCCTCCCAATTCCTCCATAAATATATATTTCAATGACTTCAACTTTATTTTCCTTTTTCTTATTTAATTTTAATTTTGTACCACCATAAAAGAATATTACTTATATACAACTCTGTTATTCTCATTGTTAATCCTGATTATATTTGTTTTAATACTTCATGCTGTTAAAAATTATGTTTTTGCAAATCCAATTTTGTAATTAATTTTTCTTTTACATTAACTATTACTTGCTATAACCTATATTCTTTGAAATATCTCTTAGATTTTTCCCATTTACGTTTATATTATTTTCAGGCTCTGTGAATTATCTATGTGCACTGTCATAGATTCAGTGTTCTCGTTATATTTGTATCACATTAATATTCTCTGCATTTCTTGTTTATTTCTTCGCTATACACTTACGTACTCCAGCTATAACTTGAAAATAAAACCTTACACTTCTACATATTTGCATAGTCCATTTACATGTCTTGTGAAACATAAGGTGAAGCAGCAGGTTTAACATCGTATACTGAACCAATGTAGGGAGCCGCGATAGCTCAGTGGTTAGTGAACTGGATTACAAAGGACAAGAGGTAGGATTCGATCCCACCCGACGACTTCCAGGTTCACCCAGCCTTTAATGGGTACCAAATTTTTTTCTGGGAAAGTAAAGCGGCACGGGCGTAATACCGACCACATTACGCCAAAAATAATGTGCCGAAGGTCTGTAAAATGTATGGTCACTAACACCATATTCCCTATACGTCACTTGCCGTGACGGGGGCTCTTTACTTTTTTTACTGAACCAATGTGCCTAAACTGCAAACATTAGTCCCTGCCGCTGCAGAACTCGTGTAATTGTCTTTACCACCGTGGCTTTTGTCTTGAAGATAAATAGTTGATTATTATAGACGTGGATGGACAGTTGATTATATCCCATTTTTATGATAAGGCAAACACCACCGTGTTTTATGGTCTTCCTATGTTAATAAATAAAGCGACAACAAAACAGGGTTTTTTTTCGAATGTCGAATTTTTTGTGGGTTTTTTTTTTTTTTACTTTTGTTTCAATTCGAAAAAAAATGTCATTAAAATGTTCTCATTGTTATTTCTATATCTGTATAATCAACAATTGCCTCCAATATTGAAAGCCGGGAGGGCTGAATGGATTTTCCCGAAAGCAACCGAAGCTTCTGACGTCAGCTATGTTATCTATAGACGGCTGGCGTCATTTTACCCACAACCGCTCTTGCCTACAAACGTCACAGCTTTTTGGTGGTTCCCCTCAGCGTGCATGCATTAATATAGGCGGCAATGATCAAATTTACGTTTATTTTTAGATCAGTTAATGACACACTCAATATTTATTTTACCTACAAAGTATGTGTGTGCGCCCAAACAATTACGTTACTTTAATTTATTCATACTTTTACAGGATAAATATTACACTAGCATTTATGGTACAACTAAATTGAAGATATGAGAGGCTTAATACCATAACTAGCTTATCAGCATCTTAATTAGCATCTTCAACTTCTAGAAGAGCTTATTTAATGATGATAACAGCCGTATCGGGCGCCTAAGGCTGTCACAAAGTCTGCCTATTGTTCAACTAAAGTAGGACTTATTGCTAATGTTTTCTCATTTTATATATTGCGGTGCAAATGAAATAGAGATACATCGAATGTAAACAGCTCAAAATACGACCATTAAACCAGGGAGAATAGTTATCCGGCAGTCGGTAGTCTCCCCATTGCTATTGAAGCGACTAAAGTGGTTTTATTTTTTTCTCTTTTTTTTGAAATGAACATTGAATGTTGGTCCTGGTGTAGCTTGAGCCAGACTTCGGTGTCAAGTATTTATAAGATCTATTTTTTTGTGTGTGATTTCTCTATATATACTATCATTTTCTGTATCTTTTTTTCTAGTTCGCTGTCTTTTAATAGTGTATACACAAGAAGCAATTCTCACAATATATGTTGCTGTATTCTACAGTTCTTCAGAGTCTCAGTTTATATACATGATTTCTCACTCGCTGCAGAACACAACATTTTCTCAATAATTATTATTCTGTTTGGACTCAAATAATGGTCACTTCTAATATATGTTATGAATCCGTCATGTTTCTTACGAAATGAAATAAACCCGTTTCAAATTGCTTTATAATATCCTCATAGTGGTAAAACCATTTAAGAAGTTCTGGGTTCCGAAAACGAGAGACACCGTACATAACGAACGAAAATTCAGTTTTAGTAAAGTGTAGAAACAGGTGTAACACGCGAGCATTAAAGCATTCGACAGAGTAAACAGAGAACAACTGTGGGAGATACTAACAACATACGGAGTAGGTCAACATCTAACCAACCTTATTAAAAGTCTCTACGTCAACAGCAGCTGCAGGGTCAGAACAGCAGCAGGATACACAGACCACTTCGAAGTTAGATCAGGCGTAAGACAGGGGTGTGTACTATCCCCCCCCTACTGTTTATTACATACATGGACCATATATGCAAGCTAGCCAACACATCAGAGACAGAGGAGATCAATGAGCTTCTATTTGCAGACGATCAGGCACTAATGCATGAAACAATGGAAGATCTACAAGAACACTTAAACAAACTCAACATCTCAGGCACAAAATACAACATGAAAATCAACATCAACAAAAGAGAAGTCATGAACGTCGCCAAAAATAAGCAGAACATCAACATAACTATAGAAGGCAGACAACTAAAACTAGTAGAGGAATTCAAATACATAGGAAGTCTAATGACAAACGATACTTCTCAAACGGCAGAGATAGAATCAAGATGCAAGAAAGCTTGTCAAATCATCGGACAGTTATCACCACTATTGTCCAACAAGAAAATAACTCTGGAGGCAAAACGAGCACTATACAATACAATCTTCATCCCAACGTTGTGCTACCAATGCCAGACCTGGACCCTAGATGCAAGAACAATAAGAAAATAACCTCTAAAGAGATGAAATGTGTTAGACGAATGACAGGAAACAGTCTGAGAGATAAGATCAGAAATGAAGAACTGAGAAAAAAGCGACGAATAGCCCCCGCCATATAATATATAAGGAAACAACAGATAAAATTGTTTGGCCACATGACAAGGCAGAAAGAACAAAACACAACACAACGAGCTTTCAACAAACGTTGTGAAAACAACAGACCCATGGGTCGACCACGAAAAAGATGGGTCGATGGAATATTAGAAGAACTAGGAAACATAACAGCAGCAGAGGCGAACAGAAGAGCAAAAGACCGCAAATTATATCTCCCCTCGACGCTGAAAGGCAGATGAGGAAGGAAAGAAGTAGAAACACGAAGATATACATATTTTAATCAAATCATATGTATCAGACGGACATCTAAATGGAAAACAAGAAAAATATCCGGTGGGAATTCACAAAGTTCGTTTGACATTAGCTGCCCGTGTTGTGGAGCTTGCTGGAGGTATCAAGTAGTGGGCTCTGTTGACAGTTGATGGTGTAGCTGTGCAAGATTGTAATGGGAGGATTGAAATACTTCTAGTTGAGGCTGAAAATATTACATACATACATACAGACATATATACATACATACATATATACATACATACATACATACAAACAGGCACACATACATACATACATACATACAAACATACACACATACATACATAAATACATACATACATAGACAAACACATACATACATACATACATACATACACACATACATGTATACACACATACATACATACATACATACATACATACACACATACATACATTCACACATACATACATACACATACATACACCCATACATACATACATACATACATACACACACACACACACACACACACACACACACATACATACATACATACATACATACATACACACATACATACACACTTTTCAGCTATCGACGAGACAAGAAACAAACCTTTGAAAACTGGATAGGCAGCAAACGATTCTAAGAGGAAGCCGAACATACGGTTCGAATTACTGACTGGCGGCCAACGTGTGAATAGACAACGTAACACCCAAAGGAACGTAACCCAGGAAACGATTACCACCTCCAATTCGTGTGTTTCTTCTAGTGTAAATACACAGCCGTATAGCAAACGTTAAAAGAAAACACTATTTTTGGAGTTCAAAATGTAACATTTAGTGTTCGTAATTTTTACGAATCTGACGTACAGACGGGACTCGTGGGATAGGTGTAGTAATATAGGGAACATGGGTACAAAAGAGATAAAGAATCAACATGATTAGTCGTTGAAATAATATGCAGTGTTAATCAGCAATTGTCAAAAGCGGAAGGTAACAGATTTGAAGAAGATGATCAATTACCTGAAGCGAACATTTGGTTATTTGGTTATGGAAGGCCCCGGTATCACTGCAAACGAATCAACATCCATAATTGCTCAACCGCCCGTGCCAGCATAATCATCCGAATCTCATCTCCCAAACAAAGAAAGGTAACTGTAGTCCCAATCATAGCAGTCTCAGCGCACGCCAAAAGACATAATGCGAAACCGCGCAGAAAGTGAACACAGCCAACTGTTCCCTGTCATACGATATCATCATTCATCGTAAACAATTGGAATATCGAAACATGATCAAAACGGATGAAACACGCAGCTCACGGTGTGCACAGAGCACTTAACTCAGTAGCTCCTGCAACAAGTCGGAAGCGAACTTATATCATCCTAAGCAAGGGACACTTTGCCTTAAAAGTAATTTCAACCATGTGTGAAGAGACCAAAATACGGGTGAGTGTGTGTATATATATATATATATATATATATATATATATATATATATATATATATATATATAGTATTCTTTTAATTTACTCTTCATTAAGAAAACATTACAAATTTTTCTTCAATTAAGAAAAATGTTAATTTAAGTGTCAATTTCTCTCTCACTCTCTCTCTCTCTCTCTCTCTCTGTCTGCCTCTCCCCCCCCCCCCTCCTTCTAACCCAATCTCCGTTTTAAATAAACTTATTATTAATTCATATATAAAGGAATAGAGAGATCCGAGATTCATGAGACTCCAACGATTCGAGAACGTTTTAGGATTCGAGATCGTGGAAAATTAGAATTCATTATACTTCTAAAACACACCTACACACACGATCATGCACATATATATACCCCAGCAAACTAATGTTTTGCTAAAAAAATATTAACACTACAGTTGGCTGTGTACATGACTTTAGACTTTTAAAAAACGACATAGAGTCGCTGGCAGGGTATTCCCATATCTGTTCAGTCCCCGTTCCAGAAACTAAGAAAGTGTTCAACCTGATCATTCACACTGTTTTTTTTTTTTTTGAGGAACTGGTTCCTGTACATTTTGATATTATTTATAATTAAGGGAGCGATAATTATCTACAATTAAGCTGGGCAGAGTAGCTCGAAAAGTTAGCTTTACATATATGAAGCGATAACTAGCGACATTTAAAACTAAATAAAACCTGTGATACTTCCTACACAATGGGCCTACCTACTATCGTCGAAACCACAGACAGTATATTGAATATATTTTGACTATTTCTTAATTACGTTTTGGACATTGACAATTGTTTATACTGCTGTATTCATTTTTACTTTATGTAGTAGTGTTTTATATGAAAAAAAAAATGGAAAGAGCAAAGGGATTGATTACCTAGAACGAGCAAATGAAGTGTTCGTACGTTGTCCGGAGAGTTTAGTTGTATATTTAATTGACACCTTCATCTCTTCTCTGCGCACAAAAAGATAATGCCATTAAATATTGTTCTTAATCCACTGAGCTCTACCGGAGCATGGAGCACTCACAAGAGGTCTCAACCCAATCCGGTCTGGAGTAAGCGTGGATAATCTCGCCAGGTCTTGTCAGCCATTTTTATTTCATCATATATCGTTTGTCGCTATGTCTCCAGTGGTCTACTTCTGTGTTTACCAGATGTTGTCCAAGTTAATGTTAGGTGCGGATGCCTAGTTCGTTCCCTTCGTAGATCATCGCGTAACCATTTCCAACGTCTTCATTTCACTTCGTGATTTACATTATTAATGCATGAACCTCTGGCAACCTGTCTGTTTCTGGTTTATTGATCACAATGGATGTTTAGAATCTTCTTAAGACAGCAAACATTTAAATTCTATAAGTAGGCTTTTTATCATATTGTTCGTTTTCCGCGTTTCTGCTGCATATAAGATTGTGGGTCGCACATTTGACTTATAAATTCTACGTTTGGTGCTGAGTGGAGACCAGTTGAACGCCAAATGTTTCTAAGTCTATTGAATGTCTGGGTTGACATGCCTATTCTAGCAGAGATCTCTTTCTCAATGTCGATATTTGATTAAATATAGCTTCCTAGGAATTTCAAGTGATCCACTTCTTCTAGTCCCACTCATGGGAATGTCACGTGTAATTAAATATACACAACCGATATCGCATTCCATGTTCGCTGCCGTCAACATATAGTTAATTGAAAATTCTGACTGTATTAAAGAGTTCACAAATTTGAGTTATAAATAAAGTTAAATAAAGACATGGACTTTACCAACTGGCTATCCTCTACCTATTGTGTCTCTCAGCGTCGACGGAAAATGTGTTTAGATTAATGCATTAGTGTGTTTCTTTTGCGTGGCACCAATTGTGATATCTGTTATTTCATTGATCCATCGTCTTCTTGGCCTATAAGTAGCGCCTCTTCCCAAACTTAAGACTCTCTGAGGGTGGCTGTCTGATGGCGATCGTGTTATAAGTGCTCACTATTTGATTTGTTGTTTTTTTTTTTATGATCTTTCACTGGTGTGACACTAACACTTGTTTGTATGGCTTTATTTGTGATTATGTCTTATCTTATCTCATTCTGTATTTTTCTTAGGCATCTCATCTCTGTTATAACAATTCTTCATTGTTATTGTTGTTGTCACTGTTCAAATTTAACATGATTAGTAGAACTTTTGGAGAAATATCAGTAGAGAGTCACGTGCCTAACATGTAATAAACTTGATGCCAGTCTGATTAGAAGTGCAGGAGTTTCCAATAGAAAACACAGATACAGGCTTGGAGCAGGGTAGGTATGAATGAGAGATGTCCCTAAAAATATCAGCCCCGCATAAAATAAGGCTGGAACAGATGTGACCCAGTTTTAGAGATCCAGAGTTCAATACAAAAACCACTCTAAGGGTGTATGGGAGTTACGTAATGTCAAGGTTGTTGTGTAGATCTGAATACTCAAAACTGAGAATCTAATGAAGAAACGAAACAATAAGACTGTCATTATTATTGCATACAGTCTACTCTGCTTGTGGAAAATTCTTAGGATAATAAAATAAAATAAAAAGAAGACAAATCGAACTGAGCCATATGTGCTAACAATACGAAATTAAAACAGTGCTAATCGGCCGGCACTGAAGATTGATTGTCATGTATGAATAACAGATTGGGGGATCTTCACAAAAGTATTCATGCAGTGTAACCCTGGCGGAAGATCAAAGCAAGTCAAAGACAACTTGGCTGAAAACAGATACATCGTGTTCGTCCTCCTGAAACATCATGTGATTGGCAGCCACAAAGTGAACATATTCTAGATCTTCGAATTTTGCCCTCTAAGTAAGTAGCCATGACAAATTGTCTGCTTTATCGATCAGTGTTCAAGGACAGAAAGATGGTAAGACAAGAAAAGAGGAAGAGTTCATAAAATAATCCTTTGAACTGAAGTCAGGTTTTGTGAAGAAAGTATGTTGTTCCCTGTGTAAAAATGTGTAGAGAATGATTTAATGCCGTGTATTAAATGAACACAAAAATTCAGATGTATAGATGACAGTGGTTTAATTATTCTCACATGTAATGCGCGATAAATCAAAAACATCAATCATTATTTGCCAGGAGTGCGCACTATTAGCCGCAGAAGAACATGATTATTTTTGGTGTTTCAAAAAGCAAGCATTAGCTAGTCCGATGCGGCTTAGAAAAACTAGTCCCCTAAGACTTTATATCATTTCAAGAACTTTTTGCAAGATGTTTCTGCACTTTTTCTGAGAGATTAATTACTTTGATATTTACATCATGGACCCAGGCAAGTTTCACTGCTCAAAATCTGTTAATCACTTGACATAGATCTTAAGCTTTTTTCAGAAAATGTTCCCTGTCACTGACATCCCAATGTGAGATTAATGTTTCATTTCCTCAAAATCCCGATCCTTTATTCCATCTAATTAAATGTTCTTATTGCGTGAACATTTTGTCCCCACTAACACAGGAGGAGATCAACACCTTCTTTGACAAACTATCCAAATAGTAAATTACATGTTTCATCATATATTAGTATATATCTGGTAGGACTTTTAATTTAAAATACATGTCATAACATGATTT
Organism: Megaustenia siamemsis; assembly: GCA_032433765.1. NCBI lineage: Eukaryota > Metazoa > Mollusca > Gastropoda > Stylommatophora > Ariophantidae > Megaustenia > Megaustenia siamemsis. The sequence goes on from JAVIAB010000051.1 coordinate 47,136,942, forward strand.
GTCAGCATCAGTGAGACTCCCAGAAGTTCGTGATAATTAGGAGGGTCTTATAGTCTGTTGTTTGATGTGTGATGGTGATGGTCTAATCACCAACTAATTACTACATCAAGCTTGGGCAGATGGTGCTCGTAAACATGGGAGGGCCGACCATCTAAGGGCAGAATCCCCCTACAAAAAAGACAATCTGCTGTCTTGCAGGAAGATTGGGGACAATCAAAGGCTAAGGAAAGGAAACCTGAATAAAATGCTGGCTGAAATCGGATGCACTGGGCCACTGGCGCAGAACACAGTGCAACGTTTTAACAAGTAATCAATCAGACTGGATCTAACAGACTCTAATTATGATAGAAACTATCGCTGACCGGAAAGGCTTCAAGAAACAGCTGAATATAACATACTGGAATGCGGAGGGCATTACCACAAAAAACAAGCTTTAACAATCAGACTAGCAGAGGAGGAGATAGACGTTGGAAACTCATCTTAATCCTCAGTACAGATTTATGATCAGGGGCTACCAAACATTTAGACAGGACAAGGAAGGTCACAAGGGTGGAATTCTTATACTTATTAAAAATTCCATCCCAGCAAAACAAATAGATGTAGTCACAAATGGAGAGGCAGAGATCATTGGTACAGACCTATACATTAACCCCGCTAGTATAAGGATATTTAATGTATACTGTCCAAATGACAAATTACTGAAGCTGGAGTCAATGGAGATAACACTATCAAAGTGTCTGGTAGTAGGAGACTTTAACAGCCACTCTGAAAGATGGGGATATAAGTAGTCCAATGTTCGAGGTGAAGAAGTGGAAGAATGGGAAATAGACAACAACCTATTCCCCATAAACTCTAGGCAGGACCCCCAACCTTCCACTCAAGAAGATGGAAAAAAACTTCTACTCCCCACCCAGCATTTGCATCTGGAGACATATCTATCAAAATAACCAGAAAAGTGCTGAACCAGCTTGGAGATAGTGACCATAGACCAGTCAAACTTTCAGTGGCTCTTGCTCACAAACAGGAGTTGCAAATACCTCTTTCCCGCTGGAACTATAAGAGAGCAGATTGGGTAAAGTTTGCAAGGCTCACTGATGCATATATTCCGCCTATCAACACCCACAAAAAGAAGGTCAATAATATGATAGAGCGGTTAACAAATGGCATCCTGAGAGCTGCTAAAGAATTCATTCCTAGAGGAGCAAGAAGAAACTACAAGCCATATTGGAGCAAGGAAATACAAAGACTAGAAGTGGAACTGGACTCTGCCAGAGAACTAGCTGAAACATCACACATCACAGAGAGCAACATTGCCTACAAAGCAGCCTCGGCCAAAAATATACGTGAGGTCATAATATCAGCAAGACAGGGCTGGATAGACAAAACAGAGAGTCTTAATCTAGACAAAAATGGTCATAAACTATGGAAACTTGCGAAAGCTCTGAGCGACGAAAACAACTGCCGACCTCCAATATTATTAGCACACAATCAGAACATCCTCACAGCCAAAAGGGCAGCAAATCTACTGATAGAGACTTACAAAAACATTAGTAGAATAAACATTCCAATAGACAAACAGAAAGCTGAGATGGAATCTCCAATGAAATGCTCCTAAATCTGGGACAGAAAGCCAAGAGCCAGCTTCTAAGGATAAAAAATGCTTGCTGGAAGAGAGGTCATGTGCCGGCTATCTGGAAAGAAGCTATTATGGTGCCCATCCTCAAGCGTGGAAAAGACCCACTAGACCCAAGTAGCTACAGACCAATTAGCCTACTGAGCTGCCTGAGTAAACTCATGGAAAGGCTGGTTAACAGAAGACTTATGTGGCATTTGGAGACAAAACTACAAATCGTACCACAACAAAGTGGCTTCTGTCAGCACAGAACAACTGAAGACCTGGTCACCTACATTGCACAGGAAATAGAGGATGCTCTACAAGAAAAGAAACACACACTGGCAGTGTGGGTCGACATGGAGAAGGCTTTTGATAGGGTATGGCGAGAGGGTTTAAAGAACAAGCTTTTTAGACTTGGCATCCAGGGTCGTTTATTCAATTGGGTCTCTCAATACCTTCAGGATAGAACGGCCAGAGTACAAGTTCAAGGTCAACTAAGTAGGAAGGTCTCTATCGAATAAAGTGTCCTACAAGGCGGAGTATTGTCCCCAACACTCTTTTTAATTTTCATAAATGACATCGTAATGGACATTCCACCCAGAATACACTCAACAATATATGCAGATGATCTGGCGTTATGGGCTTGCGGGGAAAGTATGTCGGTATCTGGACCCAGGATGCAAGATGCCGTAGGTGAACTTGAAAAATGGACGAGCACCTGGTTCTTACCAATCAACGGAAAAAAAACTACATATACAATTTTCAGCATATCAAGAAACACACTCTCTGCAAACTTGAAGATAAAAGACCATACACTCCCTATTGACAAAAACCCAACATATCTTGGCGTCACCATGAATCGCAGAATGACTTCGAAAAATCAGACAGACAGAGCAAGGAAAAAAATCCAGAAAATGAACAAATATTATGAAGAAATTGGCAGGAACGGTCTGGGGGCAGACAGCAATATTTTGAAAAGACTATACGTAGGAATAGTCAGACCAGTTCTAGAGTATGAAGTCACAGCCTGGGCTATGGCTTCCAAATCACACCTTAGCAAAATTAACAGAATACAGAACCAAGCTGTTCGTATCATTACTGGTGCTATGAAATCTACACCTATCAAGACTCTAGAAACAGTAACAGGTTTACAACACTTAGATGACAGACGGGTCACTAAAGTATTGCAACAAGCGGAGAAATATAGAAGGCTCCTTAGCCACCTCATGCACCAAAGAATAACTGGTTCCGGAATTGTATGACCAAAGAGGAGCAACTTCGCGGCAATTAACAACGAACTAACTACTGGAGACCCAGTACTTTCCCAAACAACATCGAAACCATTGAGCCCATCTGATATATCTCCTCATGGAAAACATAAAATACCAGAACGTAAGGAAAATATAACAGGAATCACGAAAAAAGGCACTCAATCAGACACAGAAAGAAAACACGTAGCAGAAAAACACATACACGATACCTACCCACAGGACTCATGGTCCCACATATACACGGATGGCTCTGCTACAAATTCCACTAGAAATGGAGGGGGATGTGTGTTCTTCACGCTGAATAATCAGGACGAGATCACCAAGTCAATAGCTGCTGGAAAATTCTCAAACAACTTTCAAGAAGAAACTGAGGCCATCAGAGATGCTGCAACACTGGCTAGCTACTCAACACAAAAATAACATGCACAATAAATTGGTGATTCTAACTGATGCACTGTCAGTACTATCAGCTCTAAAAAGTCCAAAGAACAATGAACTAGATGACTTGAGAACAATCCTGGACCAACTATGCAATAACTTCCAGAGAGTAGTCATTCAGTGCTTACCATCACACGGGAACGAACGCGCAGACAAATTAGCTAAAGAGGGAGGGAGAGTATCACAAGAGAACCATCCGCTCAGTTATGATGAAGCCAAATCCATCCTCAAAGGTCAGTTCCATGAAAAATGGAAACGAAAACACCCAAAACATAACGAGAGTGACGGATACCACCAACTATCAAGGAGGGATCAAGTCATCATACTTTGCCTATGCACTGGCCACAATAGAAAGAGAAATCACATGTTCACCAAATTCAAAATTGGTACAACCAGCCTATACCACTGTATAGTGGACAATATGACTACAAAACATGTTCTACAGGATTGCCCCCAGTACACAGACCTGAGAAGAGCAATGAGGTCCACGTCCACCTCCCTGGAAGAAAAACTATATGGGGCAATCGATTCGCTTAAACAGACAGCTGACTTCAAGAGAGAGTCTGGAATCCTACTCTGATTGAGTCTTGATCGCAGAGAGAGAGAGAGAGAGAGAGAACATTTTGTGAGAAAGATGGCGTAAATATCCGATTATTAATGTAGATGTAGATATTGATGGCATCTTGTACTGCTGGAGAAAAACAGCAAACATGAATTTATAACCTGCATGGTGAGCAATGGGTCTTGATTTGTATTCTCCGCACGCAATTGGAATCATCATCATTTTTATATTTAGCCATTTCGCAGGCTTACTATTTAATGCTTACTTCCCAGATCATTTTACTCCCAAGCAAATTAATGTCCATCGGTAGTGTATTAACATCTTCAGATCTGAGCTGCTAATCAAATGTAAATGAGAAATGTTTTTCTTGTGTAACTTTGAGGATAAACTCTCTTTGATATATATATATATGTCTTCTAATCTATCTGACAAAGAAAAAATTACAATATAATTCGTTATTTATATATATACTCTTTCTTTATCAACAATTCTAGTCCTTTCATCTAACCTTCCAAGATAGTTCTTTTTTTAAATTAGAAATCAGATCAAATTTGTTCACTGTAGGAGTAGATATGATTGTTTGTTCAGTCACGTTCATTTATTTTTGCAACGCGTTTATATTGTAAATAAATATAAAGATATTTCTATGATGTTTTTATTTGATCATAAAAATCACCGAAAACCAATTTGCAATAAGAAAGTTCCATTAGAAATGTGTGGTAAAATCGATAACGAATGAGCACATTGTATTCAAAGCATGTTTGCTTACGCCCTGTAGACTACTGCTGACATTTTAAAATAAATCCCAGTTACACATGCAATCTTGAAATCTCTGTTGTGTTTGGTTCTATTCCACAATCGTAAAACGTTTGCCAATTTCATGACAACAATGGAATATAAACACCGAAAGGTTGTACTCAAATGAGTGCCATTTGGTTTTTGTCTTTAATCTAAAGATTAAAGACGTTTATCTTGAGCGTCCGGATAAACTGGGCTATTTATTTGTTATTAACAACAATAGCAATTCTAAAAAAAAATAAAAAGTGGTATGGTGACATTTATACGTGGTAATAGACAAATCAGCTTTACAACAGCTTCGCATCTCTGTGCATCTTGGTGCATCTTGATGCCTTTACTTCTTTATTTGTTATTAACCGGGCACCTATGCCTGACAAAGGCGTATCGTTATCTTATATCTTTATCTCCGGGTAGGCAGGACTCGTAAACCTTGGCTGGCAATCGGTCTGGATGAATGAAAACTTTGACCACAAAACCCTCTACGACCTTGTGGACTAGATTCTAATTAGAATCGAAGGTTATGGGAGTACACCCAGAGTAAAAATGCGGAGGGAGGGACCCTGAGGCAGTAGACGGCGTTTACCGTCTTTCTGGCATCTCCTGCACCTTCTTTCAATTCCGAACGTATGGACTTTGTCCCTTCTTCGGAAATCCTTGAAACGAAGTCGAGAGAGGGATAGTGCGACTGGGTAAAGCACAACTCCATATTCCATGCCCAGGCAGGGTAGGAAAAGTGAAATGAGGAAGAAAGCATTCAAACCAGGAAAAAAGACTAAATGTCTTCCACATGCGATGTCTCCGCAGAATAATGCACATCAAATCTGATAAAATACCCAACTTAACTGTCCTGCAACGTGCTAAAACCCCAACAATCATGCCGATGCTCAGATGTCGAAGACTAAGATGGCTAGGGCATGTCCAGCGAATGGAAGAAAAGCGCATCCCCATGCAAATACTATATGGCGAACTAACACACGAAAAAAGACAAATCGACACTAAACTACGATATAGGGATATCTGTAAATCACCTCTGAATGACTTCTCCATATGTTAATATGACTGAGAACATCTGGCAAATGATCGCACATCATGGAGAGCATTATAAGGAACGGTATAATATTATTTGAGATTGTGCTAAGGCATAACTTAGAAGAGAAAAGACTCATGAAAAAGGACGGAAAACCCTGTAGATAAGTGGGTCTGACTTTGGTAGAATTAGCCACGAGAGAAGCTGTTCGACAAAAACAAAACCTCAAAAAAATAAACAATAGCCTCTACTAGACCGTCTAACAAGACGAAAAGGACCATACAACCGAGTTAAATGTTGTCATAAATTGACACCTATTTATTTGTTATTAATCGAGCTAAAAGCTGTCATAAACTGAGCTATTATTATTTGTTATTGGGCGAGCAGAGAATTGTTATAAAATGTGCTATTTATTTGTGGTTTGAGCTAAGAACTGTCGAGATAATTTGTGTTAAAATAAAGATAAAACAACATATTTACAGGTGTTGTGAGAGTACTGAAATATCACATTCTGACAGGTGCAGTGACAACACTGAAATAACACACATTTAGCACATTAACAGCAACACTATAACACCGTTCTCTTACATCTGTGGTAAGGAAAATAGAGATAGTTCATCTCTCCCACAACTGTAGTAAGTGCAACAGAGAAAGTGTGCATAACGTCTGTATTAACTACAATAAAAATTAAATCCACCACAGCCGTATTAACTTGAACAAAGAAAAAAATCCTCAGAAGGATTCCGGGTTCACTAACCTTTAATGGGTACCGGATTTTTTTCTGTGAAAGTAAAGCGGCACGGGCGTAATACCGACCATATTACCCCAAAAATCATGCGCCGTAGGTCTGTGAAATTTATGGTCACTAACTCCATATTCCCTAGACGCCACTTGGCGTGACGGGAGTACTTTGTTTTTACTATATCTATTTGATATTCTTCCGCCTGTATTATCAGCGTCGAAAGAAAATGGAGTGTTCATGTAGATACTTTGTAATGTGGCTCAAACAACCTTAAATGACGTCAATATATTTTTATACACAGACTTTTACAGCGCTCTGTAAACTACCAAACTACATGGCAACTATAGCTAGACATCTTCAGCTGTGTGCATTTATGTGTGAATGACGACACTGAAGTTGTGATGTTTGAAAGACGTCTCAGACTTATAGCATTAGAAAGATGGATGGCTGCTGCAGCAGTGTTGGGCGGTTTCGGTAAAGGTCACAACATCAATCAGAGCGCTGGTTACAGCAGGTAATAAAGCGATTCCTTCGGTCCTTCCTACGGCGCGGACAGGCCTATATCGATGCCAGTTCAATAGTGGATTTCGTAACGAACTGATCGAGGGACGTTACAAGTACAGAGTACTTCAGACTGTTTGTCTCACCCTGTGAGAGTATTTAGATATTGCGTGACTGAGACATTATAGACATTATTTTAGGAAACGGAGACTATCTAAAACTCTATTGTGGTCGGTTATAGACCGCAAGCTGATTCATATTTCAAATAGTTTATATTTTTATAGTACTATATTTACTTCACTATAATTATATATGTGATACATCATTGTGCTCTATTTAAGGAAATAACGTTTATTAGATTATTTCGAGTTATTATTGTTATCTTAACTAAACATTTAGGTTTTGACCAAAAATTATTAGTGTACGTTCAATATAATAAACAACAAGTAGAGTTTTGTTTTATTCCTCCTTCCCCTTTTTTTAAAATAATGAAGCTCGGGTGTGTACGATAAACATATTATTTCAGACATATTATAGTAAACGGTTAGCTTATAATGATAAATACTCATTTGTCTTTTGTTTATACTTGGAGGCTAAACCTTTAGACCCCAGAACTATATTACAGCGTTGTTTTTTTCATGGATCAAGATTGTTTTCCGTTCTTGTAGTTAACTTGTAGACTCCATGTTGATTATTGTGTTGTTCAGCTCACGGTTTTCAACAGCTCCATACAATTTTTGTGTGGACGGAGACCTCTGCCATATGCTGATCTTTCGCTACTTCTTTTCTTGATCTTATAATCTTTAGAGCGTTGCGGAAGATGCAAGAGTTTGATCTTTCGTTCTTCGAACAAAGTTAACTACTATCACATAATTCCGTAGCTGAGGCTCAATGACATTGTCACTCTTTTTTATTTTGCGTCTGTCTCCATCTCTTTTTCTCTTTCCTCTTTTTGTATATTGCGTTTACTTTCGCCAAATGGATAAACCATTTAATTTCTTGTCTCAGTAAGTAGTTTACAATAGGTTATAAACCGATTATTTTTCTCACTGTCACGTATCTCACTTCTAATCACTACGACTGTTTCCTTTACACATTTCATATTTGTGGTGACTAACAACAGTTTCTGATTCCATGTTTTGTCGGTAAATAAAGGTAAGTGTTAAAATAATTGTCATGCGAAGTGTCTTTGTGCTAATGAGCACTACTTTCTTTTGTAGGAAACGGACAGCTGTCCCAACATTGGTTTGTCTCCCTGCATCTGACGTTCATGTGTTTCTTTACAAATTTTCCTGTATATGAAGGATGTTGTTCCTCAATATTTGAAATATGCTGGGTTTTTTTTCTTGTTTCTTGGCGCAGTAAACTTGTGTTTAATGTTTCTTAATTACTAATTCTGTGGATATTGTGATACCTTAGATGCATACCTCTATTTTCCTGAACCCATGTTCTATAGCAAAGATGACGCCACAGTTATGTTTAGTTTGCATACACAATGTGATGACTTGATCATGACTGGCCACTTAGAGACAAGTATAATTTTTATGTGACTTTGGTGTTCTCTTTACAACATTGATTTTAAAGTGGTTTTAATTGTTTTTTTTTCTTTTACTATTTCAAAAGATTTTATTAACATCAAGTTAAATTTAGATTTACTAAAAACAGACAAGAAGCTGCAAGGCAAATATAAAATCACAATTCAGAACCGGTTACAATGCAATAGAGAAAATACAAAGCATTGATGAACAGTGGGAAATGCTAAAAGAACCAATGTAACAAACATCAAAAGATTTCATACCACCAGTGAGGACAAATTCAAGAAAGAAACTGATGACATACGACATTTTGCAGCTAATGGATACAAGAAGAAGAAATAAAGAAAATAAAGATGAGTATAAGAGATTAAATAACGAAATTGTAGTAAAATGCAATGAAGCAAAAGAAGCATTGCTAAAAGAGAGATGCAAAGAGATTTAAATGCAACAAAAATGAGATGCTAAAGCTATAAACAAACAAATTGAGGAATTAACAGGAAGAAAAACGCAATAAAAAAATGGATGTCTAAGATCAAAGGAAGGAGAACTGTTGATTGACCAAGAAAACATAAGGGAACGATGGACAGAATACATTAAAGATATTTATAATAATGAACGAACGAAAGTAAATATTAAGGATAATGGAGTAGGACCAGAAATACTCAGAGAAGAAGTGGAAGATGCCTTGCGCAATATGAAAGCAGGCAAAGCTCCTGGGCCAGATAATATAACTAAAGAAGAGATTGAAGCCACGGGTAATTTTGGAATAGAAATAATAACAAAAATATTGAATGATATCTACAACAGCGGATATATACCAGACGACATGCTCAAATCAATATTCATAGCCCTACCAAAGAAATCGGGTGCGATTGAATGCGATGATCATTGCACAATAAGCCTTATGAGTCATATGACTAAGATATTACTAAGAATCATCATGCGAAGAGTGCGAAACAAAATCAGTCCAGAAATTAGCGATGAACAGTGCAGTTTTGTTAGAGATAAAGGAACAAGCAATGCCATTTATATCATAAGATCTTTAGTAGAAAGAGCCATAGAGGTGAAAACAGATCTATACCTATGTTTCATAGGTTACACATAGGCATTTGACAAAGTTAAGCACCAAGATATAATCAACATTTTAGAAAGCATAAACGTAGACAGCAAAGATGTAAGAATAATAAAGAACATGTACTGGCAACAAAAAGCGGCCATAAGAACTGGAAACCAATTGGGAATGTTTCAACAAATAAAACGGTGTTAGACAAGGTTGTGTGCTGTCACCAGATTGTTTAATATTTATAGTGAGATTATTTTAAGATCCATAAGGGACATGCCTGGAATAACAATTGGAGGTTATAATATAAATAATCTAAGGTATGCTGATGATACAGTGTTAATCGCTAAGAGTGAAAATGAGTTACAAGAAATGTTGGACATTATAGTGAAAGAAAGCAAAAATAAAGGACTCAGCCTTAATAGCAAAAAGACAGAGGTAATGGTAACAACAAAGAAAAAGACATCACCTCAGTGCAAAATAAAGATAAGTGGAACAATATTAAAACAGGTAAATGAATTTAAATATTTGGGAACTTTGTTAATCTCAGACGGAAGATGTACAAAAGAGGTGAGATGCAGAATGGCTCAGGCTAAAGCAGCTTTCCAAAAAATGAGGAAGATACTATGCAATCCATTTTTGACAATAGAAACAAGAAAAAGAGTTCTTAAATGTTATGTAGAGCTAGTCTTAACATGTGGGTGCGAATCATGGACAATAGGACAACAGACAAAAAAATCACTGGAGTCTGTAGAAATTTGGTTTTACAGAAGAATGTTGAGAGTACCATGGACAGCTAAGAAGAGTAATGAAGATGTTCTGAGAGAGGTCAAAGCAAAAAGAGAGCTAATTTCCAATATTTGGAAGAAACAATCATAATTTTTTGGCCATGTAATGAGAAGAGAACAACTGGAATATATTGTAACAACTGGAAAAATTGAGGAACGAAGAGATAGAGGGAAGCAAAGAGAAAAAAATAACAGACAGCTTAAAAGAATGGCTTGGCAGAAGGTCAACAATAGAAATGATAAATAGCTGCCGAGATCGAAAGTTGTGGAGAGACATCATCACCTACGCCAGTAGGCCCTGTACTTGATGATGATGATTTCAAATTATTTCCTTTAATCGTTTTGTAGCAGAGTACAGTCTTTATTTTCTAGCCTGTTCTCATTTTCCATATCTGGTATGTTGCAGTTTGTTGTTTCCACTAAATGATTATAGCTCTACATAACTTAATTACTCTTTTTATTGAGTCAATTAAATGAATAAATTAATATTTTTTTTAAACAGCCGTGAGAATTGAAAATCAATTGTTAATGTTTCAACAAATAAAACAAGATAATCTTAGCAATGTACACTACCTTCAGATTTATTCAATTGAATGAAACTGTACCAGCTTTCATAAAGGACATACTAGGAATATCAGTCAGCTGCATATTATGAACAGCCTGGCGTATGCTAATCGTAATGTGGGGAAATGAATGTTGTTATAATTATTGTCCTTGAACTTATTGCCATTCCACTAGTGACCTTAAAAATAGGGGGAAAATGACATTGTGAGGGTTTTAAAGACAATCTCTCACATGAAGGTGTCAACAATGTTATGGGTAAGCCACGTGTCAAAGGTATAGTGGAATGCGCCAAAAGCAGGAAAAGTATCCTCAGCGGAAAAGAACACAACACGTTCAAATAATATAGGACAGGAACATTTAGTAGACGAACTCTTCAATGTTTGCTGGAACGATCGACAGAGCTTGCGGTGACGCAATCCGAACTAAAGAATAACGACCAAATTGTTTGAAGGTAAAAATAAAAATCTTAGTCTCAATAGCAAAAGACCGAATTAATAATTGCAGCAAAGAAAAAAAATATTCTGTAAATGTACTTAAACATGTAAATAGGACAGGCCAATAAATTTAAACACCTGAGTAACGAAAGCAACATCGGAGATCTTCTTCTTCTTCTTTCTTTCCTCATCTACCTTTCAGCGTCGAGGGGAGATATAATTTGCGGTCTTTTGCTCTTCTGTTCGCCTCTGCTGCTGTTATGTTTCCTAGTGCTTCTAATATTTCATCGACCCATCTTTTTCGTGGTCGACCGTTGGGTCTGGTGTTCTCACAACGTTTGTTGAAGGCTCGTTGTGTTGTGTTTTGTTCTTTCTGCCTTGTCACGTGGCCAAACAATTTTATCTGTTGTTTCCTTATATATTCTATGGTGGGGGCTATTCCTAGCTTTTTTCTCAGTTCTTCATTTCTGATCTTATCTCTCAGACTGTTTCATGTCATTCGTCTAACATATTTCATCTCTGTAGAGGTTATTTTCTTATTGTTCTTGCATCTAGGGTCCAGGTCTGGCATTGGTAGCACAACGTTGGGATGAAGATTGTATTGTATAGTGCTCGTTTTGCCTCCAGAGTTATTTCTTTGTTGGACACTAGTGGTGATAACTGTCCAATGATTTGACAAGCTTTGTTGCATCTTGATTCTATCTCTGCTGTTTGAGAATTATCGTTTGTCATTAGACATCCTATGTTTTTGAATTCCTCTACTTGTTTTAGTTATCTGCCTTCTATAGTTATGTTGATGTTCTGCTTATTTTTGGCGACGTTCATGACTTATGTTTTGTTGATGTTGATTTTCATGTTGTATTTTGTGCTTGTGCTATTGAGTTTGTTTAAGTGTTCTTGTAGGTCTTCTATTGTTTCATGTATTAGTGCCTGATCGTCTGCAAATCTCGTTGATCTCCTCTGTCTCTGATGGGTTGGCTAGCTTGCATATATAGTCCATGTATGTAATAAACAGTTAGGGAGATTGTACACACCCCTGTCTTACACCTGATCTAACTTCGAAGTGGTCTGTGTATCCTGCTGCAGTACTGACACTGCAGCTGCTGTTGCTGTAGCGACTTTTAATTAAGTTGGTTATAGGTTGGCTTACTCCGTATATTGTTAGTATCTCCCATAGATGTTCTCTGTTTACTCTGTCGAATGCTTATTCCTGGTCAATGAAAGCTATGTGTAAATTTTGATTGTGTTCTGTCGTTTTCTCTGCAAGATATTTTAATGTGAATAGAGCGTCAGTACATCCTCTGTTTTTTTTCGTAACCCTGTTATGTTCGATGCCTGGAATGTCACATGTTAGCCAGAAAGGTTCGTTTATTTTCATGGAAGCGTGAACGAGATCGTCAGCACTGGATTTTTACTGTACCTTCCTGTAAATTGAGCCGCAAATTTACATATTTGAATCTTTCTCCCTTCTCTGGTCCATTCACTTTCTGGTTCCATGTTAACCTCTTGAATTTATCAGCGTGTTGTAAGTCTCTTCTGGTTCGTCTGTCCTCCATTGAATTGCATCGACGTGAAGTTTTCCATTTGATTTATCTGAGTGGACGTAAGTGCATCTTTTATCATGCTGCTGATTGACTTTAAAAAGTGCGTATTTTATCCAAATTGAATTTCGCTGCTGCAGCCCATAATGTAATGCCATATTTCAAAACCAGTACTGGTCTGCCCGTCTTAACTCCCTACGGATATTCTTATCAGCGTATCACGTGGTACCACATTCTAATGTCTTCGCAATTGCCAAATGTGGTGATTCCGTGAATGTCTTTATTATCTAAGCTTTTCATGCCATGTTGTGGTGCAGCGTGGTATATATGAGGATTACAATTTCATCTTCTAGTAGTGTCATCTAAGTCAAAGTTTAATATTGTTTTTTGTAATAGTGTTATAGTTATATTTGTGTAGTGCATTACTTTTTAAGGTAATGGACGTTACAAATACTCAATATTTTGTGTGTATTGCATTCGTGGCAAAAACCGTATTAAGTCGGTCAATGAAACTCAACTGGATCTGGATTTTAAAGCTGATATTGTACTCCTTAGTGATAGTGTGTTTAAGATATAGGACACCACAGATTCTCTATCATCATCATTGGCTGACAGAATAAGACTTGTTGCTGAAATAAAAGAAAATAACATGCAACCATTTATCTCGTTAACTATTCGGAAAAAAAGATTGACAAATGTCGAGCATGTATTTAGAAGAATCGACCAGAGAATTCCTTGGCAGCTCTCAAATGGGATAGATTAGGTCAGAGGGAAGAGGACGACCTCGAGAAACATTGAAAAGAACTCTAACAAAAGATGCAAAGGTTGGCAAGTACAGACTCACTCTCTATAATTGAATATAGCAGAATTGTGCCATTTGGTGTACGAGCTCTATGTGCCGTCTAATAGCACTGGAAGGATCAAGAATAACAAAATTAGGGGAATAAGTAAAGACGGCAAATAAAGTATCCAAAAAAATAAGAGAAACAGAAAATCCACATAGACTGGTTCATTTAGACCAAAGTATTTGTATTTTTTGTACCTATTTTTTTTCTTCAGGGAGTGGTATAGCGATGACTCTTTGTCCACATGCTTTTCTTCTCAATATTGGGCTAGATATTAATTTTTCAACTTTGCGACTGAAGGATGTGCTTGGAGCCCCTAATGTGAGTGTTGCAAAACGAGCCACCTACCACTTCGCAGATGTTTTCTCGGAAAGCAATCAACAAGCATTACTATTTTATGAATGCTCAAGAGATTTGTCAACAGTTTAAAAGCCATTGAACAGGGAGATCACAGATTCACTTGCTCAACAATAATTAACGACAGAAGCGGTCAATGTGCTCAATACCATTTGGGGTGAAAGTGATCAACGATTCACTGCGTGTGTTAGGGTCGGCGTGCAACATAGCTGTTTCAGACCTAGCTCCGCTTCTTGGCGGTGCCCCATGGATAAAGACAAGCTAGTCTTACCAGGCGAGTACGAATCCAAGGAAAACACAACTCGACACACATTAAAAATGTCGTGCCGGAAGATATCGCGGCTTATTGTAGAGACTATTGACTCAGTGCATCTGCGTCGATGTTACGTTCTTTTAAAGACATGATATGGAGAGAGTAATCCCCAAGCAAATGCAACAGAAGAAGATTAAAGGACAGTAGAGAAATGCTGATATTCATCATAAAGTAAAGTAACGAATAGCGAGGTAGAAATAAAACTTCAAAGAATTAAAAAAACCCATCAAGTTCTTAAGTAAGGTTGTTTGTTTTTTTTAAAGTAAGGTTTGTGCATACTCGTTAATGCATAAAATTGAATAGGATAAACATGCCCAAGAAAAGGGTGTTCAGAAATATGTGCTATATTTATTTATTTTTATACAAACGACGTGAATACATCCTTTAATTTAGTCAAAACTCCAAACGAGATTTCTAAAAAAAAACTGTCATTTGCTGGTGGCCAGAGCCTAATCTAAAATTATATAGATGAGAATCAATCGTCCTTCGACTGTTCTTCAACTGTCCTTCAACTGTCCTTCAACTGTCCTTCGACTGTTCTTCAACTGTCCTTCAACTGTCCTTCAACTGTCCTTCGACTGTTCTTCAACTGTCCTTCAACTGTCCTTCAGCTGTCTCGATATCATCTGAAGTATGACCAGGATAATAAACAAAGAAAATAAATAAATAATGTTAACGGCCTTAAAACCTTCACAAAATTAATATTAAAAAAAACGAGAAGACGCTATTCAAATTTAAGAGAGGTCAAGCGCCTATGCACAATCTTCACTGACGGCAAATTGGGTAAAAAGATTAAAAACATCAACCACAAACAATATGACCTATTTAAAATATAAAAATATAAATAATCCTGACACATCAAAATATAACTACGTAAACCAAAAATAAATTGATATATTCACTTCTTTTACCAATTGTATGCCACTATAGGCAGATACTGGATAGTTCTTGAAAAAAACATAAGTGTTTTAAAATGTTAAATCGTATCATGCAAAAAATATATGCATAAGAAATGCAACAACAAAAAACAAGAACTGATAAAGTATAAAATAAAACTGCGAACAGCCTCAGAGACAATTCCAGTAATTGATTATATGGAACATCAAAGACATATATGATTCAGTGGTTTAGGAATCTAGCCTAGAATGAAATGTCACCAACATGCAGCACGAGATTACTATAGGAAGGTGTCAAGGTACAAGACGATATAATGGCCCAGGAAAATGTGGATAGGATCCAATAAATTCAAAATAAAAACAACTCAAGCTACACAAGTAGCAATCATTCCTCTGTAACACCTCACAGTACAAGCACTAGAACAAAAGAAGATGAAGAAATGTTATGACCGGCGTGGATAGATAATGTCACAGAAATATGCAGCAACACCAGCGACGAACGGCTATTTCGACGCTTAAGTTCAGGATGGATAGAAAAAAATGAAGCACCAGAAGCTAAAATCTGCCATCTTCACATATAGTTTCTTTTGGAGCCGAAGATTGCGCAAAGAAATCATGCCTCGCCATGTCTGACGATTCACTGCTAGCTAGGTCTTGTAGATGCAACCTTGTTCTTCAATCGATAATTGAGCTTTATCTAATATTTATTCAACGTAAAATTTCTTTCGGCTTCTCTTTTTAACCACTCAGAGTTCACATGAAGTCGTGTGGATTTTTTTTTTTTTTTGGTCTATTTGGGCACATGACACTTCTAGGGTCTCCCAGTTTAGTTTGGCACTCATTATTGGTTAGTTTCATCTCTTAAAGTTCATTTAGTGTAATGTTTTCGCATTTTGTAAAAGAATCCTCATACATATGTATTTTCGAAGGCAATCTACATTAGTCTAGTCTGTTTTCTACAGATTAAGTGGCTTTCCAGCACGTGCATCCATATTGTTTATGTTATGAATAGTATCATACGAGAGTTGAGCGGTCAGAATTATTTGTGTGTGTTTGTTAAGTATTTTGTATTTTCAAATATTTAAGTTCTTAACACAAAGATTCAGGAGAGGCATACAATTATAGCACCCTGGAATCGTTCTGGATTGTATGGATACGTAAACAAATTGAAGATAAAACTGAATAGAGAAATTATATATTCAATACATTGTTAAAGTGGTATATCAGTTATTATGTTGTCCATTTAATGTGTTTGTCCAACTAAATGTGTCCATCTATTAGAATTATAGCTTGCTGAGCTTGATTTAGTAATAATCACACATGCACTATAATAATTGATTTTTTGTTGATGTATAATTATCGACTCATTGTTATTCTTATTCAATACTTGGATATTAACCAAATAAACGATCATCTATATATTACCCCATTCTCGAGATAAACAGTAAATCACATTATTTCTTTTGTAATCGACAATGCAAAGAATTGTAGGTTGTATGATCAAAGATCCCGCTGGTCCGATTTGGCAAAAACAATATTGTAGAGAATGTGAAGGTGCGAAAACAAACGTGGAAGACAGAACAAAACGATAAGAAAACATTTCGAAAGAATGGACATCTCTTGACTGTCATCTCACATTGAATGGAAGAAGCAGATTGCAGCCATCAATAATATCCCAAAAGAACTTGATGCTATAGTGGAACAAAGGAATAGTCAGCGATATAATTATTGTTTACACTTTATGGGGCACTTTGTGCACGAACAGCAACATTCCACCTACGATGCATAAATGAATCCTTGGAGTCAGGTGGCAGGTTCATATATTCAGCATTGTTGCTCTTATGACGGAACCACAAATAGAAATAAATGCTTTTCTAAGCGAACGTCGCTTGAGATACTTGAAACATGTAACCCGCATGGAGGAAGGCAGAATTCCAAAAGACGTTCTGTACATCTGCCTGGCGACATATCGGCCAACCAGCACTTCGTTTTATACATCTTGCTTGAACGACAGGAAGCAGATCAACATCGTCAGAAAATTCTGGAACGTATTGCTAAAAATACACAGATTTCGCGCATTAAGAAATAATGACATGTTGATTGATGAAGAAAGGAGCAGAACATTGGTTTAAAAAAAAAAAGAAGACATAAGAATTAAGTTGCAGCAAAAACTCCGAGGTCAACCTCAAAGTTCAACTATATCTGTTCTATATGTCAGCATGACTGTCATTCCAGAATATTAGTAATGGATCATTACAAACGCTCCGGTCGCCCCTGAGTTTTCTACCGTGACCTGTTGATTAATCCCCTGAAGTAGAAAACATGAGACACACTATGTATTAGTCATATGTTACTTTATACTCATGATTCTTTATGCTCATGATTCTTAATGCTTATGATTCCTTATACTAATGATTCTTTTTACTAATGATTCTTTATGTTCATGATTCTTTATACTAATGATTCTTTTTACTAATGATTCTTTATGTTCATGATTCTTTATGCTCATGATTTTTTATGTTCATGATTCTTTATGCTCATGATTCTTTATGCTGTTTCATAACATAAAATTGCTATCCTTTTATTGTTAATTTTATTGTTTTGTGTGCTAAGCATTTAAATTGAATCTATAAAATGTTTAAATGTATTCATTATCATTGGAATCCATTCTGGCCCAATGTATTAAATGTGTTAAATTATTATAAATGGGCCGATTAGAGGCTGATAGTTTAATTTTTTATATAAAAAAGGCCATTAAGCGATGAAAAATAAGCTAACCAACCAAAGAAAATGTAAAATGCAAAAAGAAGAATAAATGTTTTCCTGATGTTAACATTAATAAAAACATTTTTAAGCCACTATATAACTGCATTTAATGTTTTTCGTTTCAGGTCAAAACAGCGAGACACAGAACTTGTTACATGTAAAGCGTTGCATTGTAACACTTCTAACGGCTATAGTAGGGTATCTGCACTAATATAGTAATAAAACAAACATTAACAACGACACTTTATGGCGGTAGCATATTTTGAGCGAACTTCAAAAACTCTCCGGATACCATACAGATATACCACTATGCTTTTTTCTCACGCTATTTTACCTACACGGAGAGAAGGTCCAAGATGACGTTTTAACAACTTCAGAGTAGATTAGAAATTCGATGCTGACTCAACAAAATAAATGGAAATGAACGCCACATTGTCCATCTGTGGAACAAATTCCAGCGATCAGTGGCTGATGATGTGGCCGGTGTGTTCCACAAGGTACCACTCTATAGAGATATTTATAATCGTTGCAGTTACCTTATCTCTACTTACTCTTTGGACTATTCTCGGCAACCTTTTAGTGATGTTCGCCTTGTGTCGGTACGGAACTCTCCGCACCATGTCCAACTGTCTGATCGGTAATTTGGCTATCAGCGACCTACTTTTGGCAATAACTGTGCTCCCTATTTCTACAGGCCATGACCTTCTAGGATACTGGGTTTTTGGGGAGATAACCTGTACAGTGTGGTTGTGCATTGACGTCCTTTACTGTACAGCCTCAATTTGGGGTTTGTGTACAGTCGCCTTTGACCGTTACCTGGCAACAGTGTATCCAGTGTGGTACCACGACCAAAGATCAGTGCGCAAAGCTGTAGGTTGCATCGTATTCGTGTGGATATTCTCAGTAATTATCTCGTTTGCTCCGTTTATAGGCTGGCGACATATGATCTCCAGCTTTTTTACGTTTAATCCAATCATTCAGAGACACGAATGTGTTCTGTTCACTTCAAGCAGCTACGTTCTATACTCTGCAATGGGCTCTTTTGTCATCCCTGGTATTCTCATGACTTTCATGTACATTCGCATATTTGTGATGCTGCACAGTCAATCGAAAGGTCTCAATGTAAAAATCGGCCAAGCTGCCACATCGCCTACTCGTGCCAACAACGGGTGTCCAGTTATCAAACTGCCTTCTGATGAGAGTATCAACGGCGACAGTCGAGATCCGACCACAACAACGCTCTTGAACATCAACGCAGAAAGTTTCAACAATATGGATAATTTCAAAGACATAGATGTAGCTATTGATAACAACCACGTTTTGAAAACGGAAAACATTACCCAACCTTTATTAGGCGGCATTAGTGAGCTAACGCAACCGTGTGACATATTAAACGGACAGATACCTACAGTCCAGAAATGCAAACTTGGGTTACATCCTTCAACAGTGAGAAGCAACAGTTTTGCCTTGCCAACTGATGTTAGAAGAAGCAAAACATCGGGGCGAAATTTGCTGGGTGTGGTAGACTTCGATCGCAGGAATAGTCACAATGTGGGCATAGACAGGAGCACATCTAATTCCGAGAATATTAGTTTCTACATGCATGAGCTAAGACTTTCATCAGAATGTCACAGAAGCAAGAGCGCAAGCGCCCTCAATTCAAATGAAGAGCTTGTTAAATTGCGCGCCAGACCAGTCCCACGCCGATCACTTCCATGCAACGCCTCAGTCTTTCAACGCAACAGTCGCATGACAATGAGCATGAAGAGACGGTTCGAGCTTCGGGAGCAGCGAGCTACCAAGCGTATGCTTCTCATTATGGTCTGCTTTTGTGTCTGCTGGATACCATTCCTTTTCATGTATGTGCTTAGAAGCATTTGTGGAAGGTGTGAAATGAATCATCACTTTGTTGCCGCCATTATATGGCTGGGTTACTTCAACTCAAGCCTCAACCCTGTTCTCTACACTCTTTTCAACGACGACTTTAAAAGTGCATTCAAAAAGATCATGGGCATTACACCAAATCAAAAACCCAAGCTCATGAGACTCGGAAGATAGTGAAGACTGTTCTGACCCTGACCTTAGCCTCGTCTTCACACATTTTATTCTCAACTTTTTATTGCTCATTCTAACTGCATGCAATTATATTCTCCAATATAATGTTTTCTTATTTCCATGACTTGATTGTTAAACGTGATTTTACTGTGTAAAAAGAAAGCTAATTTCAAATTGAATTAAATAAGATATTTTGTCTCCATTAATATTATTATTATTTCGTGCATCTTGTTTTCGCAATAACTAAGCGTTTCACTGTTTTGGATATCTAGGTAAAGTTAAAGAAAACTGCATGTACTGGCGCAAGAAATTAAGTCAGATGATCTGGTTATATATCACGAGCTTAACCAGAGGTCATTAACACTCAAATATAATGCGGAAAGGAGAAAAGGCAGAATGGAAGATATTTGCTAAATCTAATGTAAAAAAAAAACACGATAATCATCTAATCTAACAATTTGAACTTGCAAAACTAACTTCACCAGAAATCTTCCTCGAGAAAACATGAATGTTAGAGTATCAGGAGAAGAGGGAACATGAATGTTAGAGTATCAGGAGAAGATGGAACATGCATGTTAGAGTATCAGGAGAAGAGGGAACATGAATGTTAGAGTATCAGGAGAAGAGGGAACATGAATGTTAGAGTATCAGGAGAAGAGGGAACATGAATGTTAGAGTATCAGGAGAAAAGGGAACATGAATGTTAGAGTATCAGGAGAAGAGGGAACATGAATGTTAGAGTATCAGGAGAAGAGGGAACATGAATGTTAGAGTATCAGGAGAAGAGGGAACATGAGTGTTAGAGTATCAGGAGAAGAGGGAACATGAGTGTTAGAGTATCAGGAGAAGAGGGAACATGAATGTTAGAGTATCAGGAGAAGAGGGAACATGAATGTTAGAGTATCAGGAGAAGAGGGAACATGAATGTTAGAATATCAGGAGAAGAGGGAACATGAATGTTAGAGTATCAGGAGAAGAGGGAACATGAATGTTAGAGTATCAGGAGAAGAGGGAACATGAATGTTAGAGTATCAGGAGAAGAGGGAACATGCATGTTAGAGTATCAGAAGAAGAGGGAACATGAATGTTAGAGTATCAGGAGAAGAGGGAACATGCAAACTTATAAAACGATGGATTAATAACAAATTTATCAGTACGACCGTGATAAATCATAGACTGGAAAACACAGAATGTTCTCTGGGCATTGAAGTCACCAGATGTGGAGAAAGTAAGTAAGAAAGTACAAACATAGAATAGATTACCTTTTACACAGTGCCTTGTTCATTATATAGAAGTCATATTTAAGTAAGACAACTCTTAATTTACAACACATGAAAATAATCTCGAATCGAAAATGAATGAATTGGAGAGTGGATGGCAGAATGGATAACATCCATTGTTGTACTCAAGGATTGGAGAGTGGATGCCAGAATGGATAACAGTCATTGTTTTATCATGTCTTATTCAGGTGAACGCGGGTTTGAGTCAGAATGCATTATTTTTTCTATGGTAAGTGTAATTAAGTCTCTGCCTCGAACACCTATGGTGACTGCGCTGGGCATGTCATCTTTTTTCCAGTCCTATAGTCTCACTGGCAAACCTCGAAGTGGGATATATGCTATAATAAAAAACATGATGATAGTTTTCTTTTCTTGTTCGTGATTTCCATTCCTAAAATGAAATGCACAATAATAATAATAACGAAGTGAAAATGAATATAGCTGGTCCAGATGTATAAATGTGTACCTTACTTGCATGGTTAGAGGGAAGAGTAATGGTCCTGTTGCCTACTTTCACCCATCCGCTATGAGATTCCGGTCTCCTTACACTAACGACAGTTGCTAATTATCAACGTTTAATAATGAAGGTCACGTATGATTTGAAATTAATGTAACTGCAATCCTCAACTAAATACTCAGAAAATCTTTGCGATTGCAAATCCAGCAACTTTCTGAATTACACCATATCTGCATATTTTGCACAGATACGTAATTCTATAAATAACATTCTTTGTGTTTTATTAGTCGATAGGATAATCTGTGATTATTTTAAATTTTCAAATTTCTCTTCTTCCTTTCAGCTTCCTGTGGAGCATATGTCTTCAACAAACACTTTCAGTTTCCTGTGGAGCATAAATCTTTAACAAACACTTTCAACTTCCTGTGGAGCATAGGTCATCAACAAATACTTTCAGCTTCCTGTGGCGCATAGGTCTTCAACAAACACTTTCAGCTCCCTGTGGAGTATAGGTCTTCAACAAACACTTCCAGCGCCCTGTGGAGCATAGGTCTTCAACAAACACTTTCAGCTTCCTGTGGAGCATAGGTCTTCAACAAACACTTTCAGATTCCTGTGGAGCATAAGTCTTCAACAAACACTTTCAGCTTCCTGTGGAGCATAAATCTTCAACAAACACTTTCAGCTTCCTGTGGAGCATAGGTCTTCAACAAACACTTTCAGCTTCCGGTGGCGCATAGGTCTTCAACAAACACTTTCAGCTTCCTGTGGAGCATAGGTTTTCAACAAACACTTTCAGTTTCCTGTGGAGCATAGGTCTTCAACAAACACTTTCAGCTTCCTGTGGATCATAGGTCTTCAACAAACACTTTCAGCTCCCTGTGGAGCATAGGTCTTCAACAAACATTTTCAGATTCCTGTGGCGCATAAGTCTTCAACAAACACTTTCAGCTCCCTGTGGAGCATAGGTCTTCAAAAAATACTTTCAGCTTCCTGTGGCGCATAGGTCATCTACAAACACTTTCAGCTTCCTGTGGAGCATAGCTCTTCAACAAACACTTTCAGCTCCCTGTGGAGCATAGTTCTTCAACAAACACTTCCAACGCCCTGTGGAGCATAGGTCTTCAACAAACACTTTCAGCTTCCTGTGGAGCATAGTTCTTCAACAAACACTTTCAGCTCTCTATGTAGCATAGGTCTTCAACAAACACTTTCAGCTCCCTGTGGAGCATAGATTTTCAACAAACACTTTCAATCCCATGTGGAGCATAGGTCTTCAACAAACACTTTCAGCTCCCTATGGAGCATAGGTCTTCAACAAACACTTTCAGTTTCCTGTGAAGCATATGTCTTCAACAAATACTTTCAGCTCTCTGTGGAGCATAGGTCTTCAACAAACATGTCAGCTCTCTGTTGAGCATATGTCTTCAACAAACACTTTCAGTTCTCTGGGAAGCATAGGCCTTCAACAAACACTTTCAGCTGCCTGTGGAGCATAGGTCTTCACAAACCATTTTCCAAGCCGTACTGATTCTTGTCATTCCTTTCAGATCGTTCCATGTCTTCCAGGATTTAGGTTTATCCATACCATCACTTGTCTTCACCAAGTACATTTTGGCCTTCCTTATCGTATCCTCTTTTGGAGATTCTAAGATAAGACATGTCGCGTAATACTCTCAGTCGACTTGAGAAATGTGTGTTTTATCCAGTGCCATCGACTTTGTCTCACTGGTATTTTCCCATTCTTCTAAGTTAGTGATTTTGTCCTACCATTTGTATATTTTTATCCTGCGCAAGCATTGAGTCGTCATCTTTGGTCATTATTAATTTCCAAATTTCATGGTCAAAGCAAACATTTTTGCGACATTGAAGACCATCTTTACTCAGATTTTTTGGAGATGACAATGTCAAAAAATTAATTTGTCTTTCTTTCTTTCATTCTCACACTCACCCGACAACTGCTAAAGAAATGAATAGTTTGCTTCGTCATTCGCTCTGAAAAGGACGATGTGGTTGCCAGTAAAAATGTGATATTTGCGATTTTACACATCAGAGTTCAGTGTAACTTGTTTGGTAACCGAGTTGTCTGTTTTCTCAATCCCTACTGACCAGACTGATTGAGTGAGCAGGCGCGCCTACGAGCTGTGGTCGCAATAGCAGGGTTGGCGAACGTCAACTGATCAAGACTAAGCAGTTCTACATCATCTTGGTCTCCCCCCAGTAACAGTCTGTTCAAAACAGGCTAGCTATCAGAAAATAGGACCGCCGTGTTCCCTGTGGTGGTGGCTGATACTGGTAAATAGGACCTTATGGACTGGTTGGTCTCAAGGCAAGATGCCGGCATCGAGACAGAGAGGTTGTGGGTTCTAATCCCGGCTAAACCGGTTGGAATATTTATTTATGATTTCTTTCTGCGGCAATCACCCCTGGTCTCAGCAGCGAGACCCGGCTTGAAACATCAATTACTCATCGACGGAAAAAGTATGAGTACCTACGGCGAGGGATTCCAGTGCACACGGCTGCCAGAGAAAAATGGATTAACACGCAAAATTCAGTTCCTAGTCACTAGGGACTTCGTCAAAGCTGACGAACGAAAAATAAGAAATAAGGACCTAGTATTGGATTGGACTACAGTTTCTGAGCATACTCTGGGGTAGACGAACTCCAACTTCTCCAGTAAGAGTCGGGAATGACAAGAAAGCCATTACGACCCGCCACATCATTGAGTAAAATGACACCCTACCCTCATCAACTCGTAGCATTACGTCAAAAAACTGGTTACCCTGATGTTTGGGACACTACGAAGAGGTGGAGGTAGTATCTTGTTATTTCTGGTTCACCAATCCTGACGCAGTAGTCAACCTTGAGTCATTGATTGATTTCACCACTAGTGTTGACACCCGTAACTGTCCCCAAAATCCTTTAAATCCCGCAAAGTCAGCCTGTTTCCGTGTCATGTTTAAACAGCGAAAGTGGGGCTGAATTGTTAAGGGATAAGCCGTCGGTCTCTGAATAGAAAGGTCCCGGGTATGAACCATGTCACAGGCGGTGTGATCAACTTTTTCACTTCGAATCCGTGGTCTTCTCGTGGTTTTACCATCCCCCGGTCTCTGGGTATTTAGATCCGATATTTTTCCGAGGATTCTTGAAAAAGATCGAAAAAACAGGAGATTTTGCGTTCACTCGCAGGAGGTTTTGCGTTCACTCACAGGAGGTTTTGCGTTCACTCACAGGAGGTTTTGCGTTCACTCACAGGAGGTTTTGCGTTCACTCACAGGAGGTTTTGCGTTCACTCGCAGGAGGTTTTGCGTTCACTCACAGGAGGTTTTGCGTTCACTCACAGGAGGTTTTGCGTTCACTCACAGGAGGTTTTGCGTTCACTCACAGGAGGTTTTGCGTTCACTCGCAGGAGGTTTTGCGTTCACTCACAGGAGGTTTTGCGTTCACTCACAGGAGGTTTTGCGTTCACTCACAGGAGGTTTTGCGTTCACTCGTTATATATTAAAGAACCCATTGCAGTTAAAAGTCGAAAAGAGTCAACCAAAATGGCCGCTGTCCGACTAAAGGTTATTAGTCAACTTTAGCCATGCCAAGGACGGATGTTCGGGTGTAAAGGCGCACCTAACGCTGTTTTCATGTAAACTAGTAACACAGTGCATACCCGCCCATTTAACCGATAAGCACTAAGATGAAGAAGTCCAAACAGATACATTTAATGTAACGCATTCTTTATGTGCATTCGGTTGACGATAGTGATTACGTTTCATTTCGCTTCATCATCATCATCGAGTGCCATCTCCCCAACGAAGGTTGGCTGCCATGGAGCGCCATTCTGCTCTGTCTCTTGCTTTGATGGTGCAGGTTGTCATCGGCTGATTTGTCCATATTTTGATGCTACTCGTCCATATTAGTCTTGGTCTGCCTCTGCCTCTTTTACATTGCATTTTCCCCTCCAGGATTACTTTTAGTAAGCTGTTGTGTCTTTTAACATAGCCCATAAATCTCATTTGTCTTGTTTGAATTGTGTTTAATAGTTCTCTTTTCATTTTTAGTTGTTTTAGGACTTCATCGTTTGTTTTCTTTTCCTTCATCCAATTCTACCTATTGTTCTATATATCCACATTTCAAAAACTTCAATTCTCTGTTCTGTTTTCTTGTCTAATGTCCATGTTTCTGCACCATTTTTTTGAAGATTGAGAAGTAACATTTTGCTATTTTTAGTGTTAGCCCTGTTGTTATTTGTTTTGATGCAACATTGATGTTAGTATTTACTTCATGACATTAAAATTACTACTCATCTTAAGGTTGTTGACTTTCATTCATTTCGCTTACTTTTCGAATTAGAAGAGATCGACATTTCAATCCGACAATATGGAACTGTGCATGGTTTTATTAATAGGCGTGCTCTCAATGTATCTGAGTGTTCTTATTCTCTCTTTACATGCTCTAGATAACAATCTGAATTACATTTCTACAGCTGAAAAGATTATAATTTTGAATGGTTTAGTTTCAATTTCTTTGGCTTGAGAGAGAGATCAGGATAGAGGCCTACAACTTTGGCCATTTGGTTCATAATGGATCACGCCAGGATTTTTTTCTACTTTTGTTCAATGATTCGTTTCTTTCTTTCTTTCTTTTCTTTCTTTCTTTCTTTCTTTCTTTCTTTCTTTCTTTCTTTAGTTATTTATTTATTTATTTATTTATTTTTTATGTTTTTTTCAAAGACAATTTTTAGTATATATGTCATTCAGTTGTTTTGATATAAACCTTTACTCCCAGCTATCATAATGCATCTATCTCTTCGATTGTTATATTATCAGGATGTACTTATATAGACATATGTTTATATTTGTATCCACATAGATTTACATGCATACATATATAACTATGGATGTATACACGTATTATGTATTTATGAATCTGTGTGAATATATATATATATATATATATATATATATATATATATATATATATATATATAGAACATGCATACATGTATGTAGTATTTATGGATATGCATCATTTAAAAAAAAGTTTACCGGAACTCTTTGATTCCAGAAAAC
Organism: Megaustenia siamemsis; assembly: GCA_032433765.1. NCBI lineage: Eukaryota > Metazoa > Mollusca > Gastropoda > Stylommatophora > Ariophantidae > Megaustenia > Megaustenia siamemsis. The sequence continues at coordinate 47,163,850 of JAVIAB010000051.1, forward strand.
GAGACTTACGTAATATACTAGGGAAAGGCATTATGGTGTTTTTACATTTGTCTAAAGATATTATGTTTTTTTTATATTATTATATTTAGAAAAATGAAATTTAAAACATATAATAAGTGATATGTCAAGTTCAGTGTTATGCCTTCACATGAAAATATTACAAACTTGTAGCAACAGTGTTAGCAGCTAAAGATGACAACACTAGATTGCACTGCGGACATCGGAATTCTTGTATTATCGCAGTCAACCACCTTAAGATGAGCACGTAAATTGACGGCAACTGTAGTTTTTAAAATATATCTATCTATCTATCTTTCGTTCGCCTGAAGTATTGTCTATATTTGCATTATCGTTTCCTGTATATATTTTACTATCTTTTGTAATTCTTGCAGTGGCCCGTATAGTTTTGTCTGCAGTATTGTATCTATGGGCCAATGGAGTTTCCTCAGTCTACTATATTCAGTGTCTTGAAGTATGTGTTCAGCAGTCTGGGGTGCCTGTCCACATGTACAAGTAGTTGAGGTGCCGATCTTGAATTTTGTATATATGTGACCATGGAGTCGATTGTGTCCTGTTCTGATGCGTAAAATGATAACTTGTTCATATCTATTCATATTATGAAAGGCATCCTGATTTGGGGATTGTGGTCCTCTGATTGATTTCATTATCTGGTTCCTCTGATGGTGTGTAACCGGTGCATCTAGTTGTGTGCCTGTTGAACCTTCCGTTGCCAAATGATCTGCTTTCTCATTTCCTTGTATTCCATAGTGAGATGGGATCCACTGCAGGGCAACCCTGTGGTGCTTGAAAGGTTCAGTAAATAAGGTCTGCAGATGTGGTAATTTTCTGGATTGTAGTGCTTGGAGTACTGATCTTGCATCTGTCAAAAACACTACAGGCTGTGGGCTAAGGTTGCTGTTCAGTAGTTTTTCTATTGCCAACTTTATTGCTTGGATTTCTGCATCATAATTGTGACAATATTTCCCTGTTGCTGTTTTATTCATATCCCTAGTGTTATTTGGGTACTCTATATATGCACCTGCTACCCCATTCTTTACTGCATTCTGTGCTGATCCATCTGTGTACACACGGATCCATAGGTCTTGTGGGTATTCTTCATCCAGGAAACTGAGAGTTATTGTTTTTCGCTGTAGACTATTTTGTTCCTCTTTGTCAACTATTCCTTTAATTTCTGTCCGTATTTGTTTTGATAATCCTGATTCCTGTGTCCAGTGAGTCTGTTCTGGTATGGGCAGTAGGGGGTTAACAACTCTTGGTATGTCTGGTGTTTGTCTACTAATACGCTTAGCTTGGCGGATAAAACTGTTTCTCTTAAGTCGTCCCAATGCAAGATTTTGGAATTGGTCCTTACTGAATATTTTCCCACTCGCACCCCACGTGGTTCCACACAACTTTCTTAGAATAGCCAACTTCCTCCTTGCTTTTTGAGTTGCCTTATTTATCTGCTGTTTCCAAGATAGTGTGTTATCAAATTTACTCCGAGATACGTAGCTTGTATGTCTTCTTTCACCAGCTCATTGTTTATGTAGATGGCTCCTGCTTATTGTTTTGGGGAGAGTGTGAAAAGTGTAGTGCTGCATTTGTCTGTATTGATGCTGATACACTATCTATTTGTCAATGAATTCAGTGCCTTCATAGCTCTTTGTAGCAATTTGGAGGCCACTGTTGCATACTCCTCTGCGCACCACATTATCAAGTCAGCTGCATACATTGCCACTTTGATACTATGTGGTAGTTCAGTAACTAGGTCATTGATGTAGATTAGGAAAAGTGTTGGAGATAGTACCCCTCCCTGTGGGACGCCCTGGCGCGGTAAGACCTTCTTACTTTTAAGACATCCAGTTGCACTCTGGCTCTCCTGTTATGCAGGTATGCTTTGACCAATTTGTACATCCTGCCATTTACTCCGTAATCTCTCAGTTTCTTCAAAAGCCTTTCCTTCCATACCTTATCAAATGCTTTCTTTAGGTCTATCCATGCTGCTAGTACCAGTTTCTTTTCTTGAAACGCATTCTAAATTTCCTGGGAAAGATAGGTTGCCTGATGTTTGGTAGAGTAACACTGTCTAAAGTCTGCTTGCTGTGAGACAAGGAGGTTTTCACTTTCCAGGTACCACTGAGATTGATTATACGTTTCATTGTTCTACACAAACAGCTTGTAAGACTGATTGGTCCATAGCTGGATGTCGTTGAACCATCTTTTCCTGGCTTTATTAATGGTATAATAATTGCTTCTCTCCATGCGTGTGGCACTCTACCTGTGATCCAGCAAATGTTGTAGATCTGCAGTAGTTTTGCTTTAGCAGCAGTTTCCAAGTTCTTAATCATTTCATTGGACACTCCATCACTGCCTGGTGACTTTTTCATTTTTAATTTGGATATTGCCAGCTCTAGCTCTCTTTGTGTAATGGGTATTTCCATGACTTCATGTGCGGTCTCTTCTTGTCTTGCATTTTGTTGTTTTAAACGGGTCTCTTGTCGTTTCTGTAAGCTAATTTCAATATTACTGTCTTTAGCAAAGGAGTCTGCAAAGTGATTTTCTGCATGCTTACCTGTTAGGATGTTTCCATCCTTCTTCAATGTAATTTTGTTGTTCCTTTCTGTACCCTCATCATTCAGCTGTTTTACAAGCTTCTACACTTTTCTTGCGTCTCGTTCAAGATTCAAGGACTCTGTTTTCTCTTTCCAGCTTCTCCGTCTGGCTTGTACTTTAGCCAATTGGGATTTGGCTTTAGAATGCTCATAGTTATTGTGGTGTTCCTGGCAAGGGTTATTTTCTGCTTGCTTTCGAGACTTATTTCCATGTCATTGTGCAGTTGCTCTAGTTCACTACTCCAGTATGGTTTGTAGTGTTTCCGTGCCCCTCTAGGTATTGTTTCACTGGCAGCTTGTATTATTAGTCTACTGAATTCATCAACTATTTTGTTGATGTCTCTGTCTGTATTTATATCTTTGGTCAGTACACTGGTGTAATGTTGATACATTTTCCAGTCTGCCTTTTTGTGATTCCATCTGGAGAGAGTGCTGCTCTCTGATGGCCTTATTTTGTACCACTAAAAAGACTGGTCGGTGGTCACTGCCTCCAAGTTGTTTCCCAACAATTCGTGTGATATTCCAATCCAGGTCTGGTGAATGGAAAGCAAGGTCTGGTGTAGATATGGTATGCCATGATCTGGAATAGAATGTTGGTGGATCTATTTTTTAGTTTAGCAGTATAAGTCCATTGTCGCCCTGCCAATTTTCAAGTTCTTCACCTCTCTTGTCCATATGTTCATAGCACCAGCTCTGTTAATGGCTGTTAAAATCCCCACATACAATTATTCTTTCTTTTAATGGAATTGTTTCTAGTGCTAGTGGACGTTCGCTCGGACTGGAGTAGTTAATTAGATGAAAGTCTGTATTTTCTGTCCTGAGGTGCAGTATTTGATATTCCGCCCCATCCAAATTCACTTCAATCTGACATGCATTGGTGTTGTTCTTTACAAGTGTTAATAATCCGCCCGTTTGTCTGTTTTTTTTCTGTCAGATTGGTAACACTGGTATCCCATACTCTTCAAGGCTATGTCGTTGTTTAGATTGGTTCCCTGCAAACAGCATATGCTTACTTGTTCTTCATGCAGGATATTTTCTAATTCTATCTTTTTACTGTGCCCACCCATCTCTTTTGCTGTTGATGCCTTCAGAATTCCAGTTCATTATTTTGAGTGGTTGTAGTTTGGATTGGCAAGTAGCTCTATTCTCTCGCTCTCTGACTCCATAGAGCGGTTGAGAAGGACATCCAGTAATAGAGATTGGGCCCTTTCGAGGCTGAGGGCCCGGCGCTGCACCTGCCTGGGTGTCCATCATAGGGCGAGTGCCATATCGATTCGCAGCTATAGACATACTTCCCATTGGCCTGAGTGCGTGGCATCCTGATTGTTGTAGTGCGCCTTTAGAAAGGTTGCCTCTGTCTGCAGCATTTAAACTTGATAGAGCAGACTATGGTCTTGCTTGTAGGAAGGCCTGGCCAGTCTTGGTTTTCAGTCCCTGGTGACTGTTGAGCCCCATCCCCACGACAAAGAGCTGGCCTTGATCGGTTTTTTAAAAAATGATTTATGAAATGTTTATCTGGAAATG